>WSFP011569472.1:0-10802 GCA_009831015.1 Picea engelmannii
TCCTCTCCAAAAGATGTGCCACTCTTCTCCCTCTCTCCAACTAGTAAGTTGCAGCTTGCTTCTTAGAAATGAGCAAGTGTGTTGTGTGTTAAAGTGAGGTGCTAGCCTCTCTATATATACAAGTCTAGCACGTGTGAAGTGTCTTTTACTGGCAGGGCCAACTTCTCACTCTAGGTGGGTAAACCCACCTTTATTATATTTTTGGGTCTCAATAATAACTGTTGGGGCCGACTTCTTATTCTTCGTATTACAATTGTCCGATGACCAATCCGCAAAAGGGGATTTGGTCCTAATACAATAATCAACATGATCAATCCACAATGGGGATTGATCCTATGAATAATATAACAATAATAATAAGAATACTCTTTGCAGTTACATTATTTCAACATGCAGGATATGTCGATTCAGATTGAGCAGAAAGTACAGTGGACTGGAAGAATACATTTGGTTCATGTTCTACCGTGAAGTTTGCCATGGTTTCCTGATGCAACAGGAAACAAAACTATGTGGCCTTGAGTACCACAGAGGCCGAGTATATAAGCTTCGAGTGTACAAAGAAATGTGGCTTCACAAGTTTCTGACATATTTACTTGACCATGAGATGGATCCTATGAGCCATGAGTAAAACTCCTTGAGAACCCAATGTTTCCTGATACAATGAGATGAAATATCCTTATTTTAGAGATATGATGTAGAGGAAAATCGTACACATGAGAAGATTGCAGATATCTTCACTAAATTAAACTTTGTGAAGAATAGCTCCCTAGTTGAGAGGGAGTGTCGATAACTCCAGCCAAGACAAAATTAAAAATGCATCTGTGTGAGACTTGGCATGATAAAGAATGCCTCCCTAGCTGAGAGGGAGTGTTGATGAATGCAGCTATGTGAGACAATCTCCAGCTTACAAACCTGTGAGGTGTGGATCATTGCAGCTATGTGAAGTCTTTCTCTCAGCTTAGAAACCTGAGAGAAATCCCCTAAGAAGGGTACGTGGTTCTTGTCTGAGACAGAGCTAGAAACGTAGAGATGAAATCCTCCATTTAGAGAGTGAGAAGAACTCCAGATTATTATCCAGTGGGAAAGGTGATCTGATGAGTTGGATGTGCCTGTGGCTGAGCACAAGGTGAACGTGTGAAATCACAAAGTGTTGGGTGCATCGTCATGAGAACAGAAATGAAGATGGTGTGTTAGCCTCCTCTGAGAAACATAGTTGACGAGAAAACTCCAGATGATTCTCCTGTGTGAGGCAATGGGAAAGAAGATCTGTAGAGTGGACGTGCCTTTGGATGAGCATAGGTGAACATGTGTAGACTTGGTTCTTTTGTGTAATGCAGTGAGCCAGAGCTATGACATCCCTATGGATGTGCCCCTAGTGGATGAGCATTAGTGGGTGTCATTGTCGTCCTTATACACACTTGTAAACGTGAGCTAAGTCATGCTCACTTAGTTGTTCCTCGGAGGCACAATGCCTAGGTTCAAAGTACACGCTGTCACTTTGACTTGAACCTCTTCCGTCTAGGCTAACTCCTAGGGAAGCCAAGGAGGGTAGACCCTAGTTACTAGATGAGATTTAGAGTTTAAATTTCTAGGAGTTAGTTTCAATTTGTTAAATGGGCAAGGGAAATCTAGCCTATGATGTTATGCAACAATGCAAGATGCAACAATATAAAATGGTAGTCAAAACCTTTTCCTAGGACAACTAAGACTAGTGCCTAAGATTGGGCAAGGGGTCAACTAAGTTAAAGGGAGATTCATTACAAGATTACAAATATACAGAAAGAATATCTAAGATGTACAGAGTTAGACTAAACTAGATACAATGAATACAAGATATACAATACTTAACAAATTGCTTGAATGTGCAGGAAATAAAGATACTCAAGACAAGATAACCATCAACACATCAAGCCAAGCATGCTCACAATAGATCTTACACTATTGGACTGCTTATCAATGGCATACAAGATGAACACCACTCAAGACCCAGTCAAGAGAGTGCCTCCAGGTGGATGCACAACTTCTTGAAGGATCACACCACGAATTACAGTAATAATAAATAGAAAATGCGTGAAAATGTAAAGTGTTCCAGATAAGAGATATAACCAGTAAGATAATTAATCCACAATGCATAAAATGACTTGCATGTAAATGTAGATATGAGTTCAATGAGCTTGCAAGTGTAAATGTAAATTTTCAATAAGTTGTAGACCCAGGATTAAGTTATGTGGTTAAGTGAGATTTGTTTTAATCCTATCTAAGTGTCAACCCGATACTTTCCTCCCACAATTACCAAGTGACTGTTGGGTACTCAAGAAGTAAGGAAACGAGGCCCACCCTAGCTCCATAGGTCATTCCTAAGATCAGAGTACTCCCGGAAAGGACGTCGCACGCCACGAGACCATCCCCGGCCTAGCACCTTCCGTTGCCTCTCTCCGACCTCGTTTTAAATGGAAAAGATGGTTGGTAAATGTGCCCTATTAAGTCTAATAAATTTTAAACCCACGAGCTAAGTATTGAAGTGCTTGAGTGCTTAAAGCTTGCTCAAAATGCCAAACTTTGTTACTATGAATTTTAGTTTCCGGAAAAGGGCCTAGGGGACCCAAAACCGAAGTTGAAAGTTATTGAGATTGAAGCTCTTAAATAATGAGATTGCAATTTAAGTTCTTAAGTTATGAAGTTATTGCATGTAAATAGTGAAGAACTGAAAGTACTTGCGAAATTGAAAATGACGATTATTTAAGCCATTATGATACCAGTATTTGCATGCATGTGTGTAAGATAAACATTTAAGAAATAAATGACTTGCATGCAACGAAAAAGAAAAGATTTAATTTAAGACTCCACGGGCTCTAAGATAGCATTTAGGTGTGAGGTCTACTCTAGGTAATTTTAACTTTAAGCATGAATGTAGAGATCCACAACTAAACTAGCTAAACTATGAACTAAAGACATAAAAAGAAGCTAAATTAAAACTTGGAAAGCAAAAACTGAAAAGAAAGAATGTAAGCCACTTGGGTACACTCCTTTGGGATTTCTTATAGTGATTTAGATAGAAGAGAAGAAGAGGATATAATTACCACTTTTAAAGGAGACCCTTTGAGGTGTGTTGTGAAAGAAATTGGGCAGCATGCACCCTCAACCTGGCGATAACCTGCAAAAATCAGCGAGCTATTTGCTTGTTGATTTGTGCTGCAACACACTCACAATGTTAAGGAAATTTTATGTAGGAAATTTTAAAGTTAAATTCAAATATCTTCATGGTACATGGAGTTGACCCCCTAGTTGAATAGGCGGTCAACATGTGTATCAGATCCTTTGCTATATGTTGTTCAAGAGCCAGACCTGCGTGTAACCCTAATTGTTATGTAAAGGGTAGAAGTAGGCCCCACCTTAATGTGATTAATAATAAATGTAAAAGATAATTAATATGTTTAATATTAATTATAATAATAATAATAATTATAAACTAACTAAGAGAGGTCGGCCATGTTGAGCCAATAGACGCCTTTGTTGATTGGACAAGTCTAATATAAGTAAGGGATGATTCCCCATTGTGGAATCACATCTTCCTTGTGAGTTTGGAAATTTCAGCAAGTAAATCTACTTGGGAAAAGGTGCACACCTCTCTTGGGCGCTAGAGTTCTAAGGTTTAAGCACCCTCTTGTGTGCTAGGTCTTTCTTGGTGGTGAAGGTCTTTCTCTTGAAGAATATAGCAAAGGATTTGGCTGGGTTTTCTTCCCTTGTTGTGAAGGATTTCACGGGATACTTCTTGTGTTCTTGTGCATGGTGTTGTTTCTTGTGATCTTGGTTGTTGCAGCATTATTGTTTATGGTTAAGTGAAATGATAAAATGAAACAAACTTCATGCTTAACCTAGCTTATGAAAAATCAGCATTCCTTAGTCTGAGTCCACGATACTCGACCAGGGTCATGTCTTGATGGAAGTCACAGCCCAATGCTGCATACTTCCTCATGTACTTTGCAATGTCCTCCACCTGAGTAGGAGGCCTATGTGCTATCGGTTGTTGTGTTGCTGCTAGGGATGCCCTCTGGAAACTAGGGAACAATGGCCTGGGAATCCTACTCGAGGAAGCATATGTGCGAGTAGGTGTCTCGGGTATACTTCCTGCCCCTGAGTTCCCATGTGTTGCATGTGGGGCTTGTGTGCTTCGGGTGCCCACTATAGCCAATCTATCAGCCATCTACGCCAAATACTGAGTCATGGCCTGCTGACTGACTACCAGATTGTTGAGTACTTGCATGAAGGTTGTCTTTGGTTCCATGCAGGCCTTACCACTGCCCTATGGTCTCTCATATATGTCCACTAACATCCTCTTTGCCTCATGCTCAACCTCACTCTCCACCCTTATCTTTGCTTCTCCATGTGCCTCTTCCTCTTCCTCTAAGCTGGGAGGGAAAGGGGGGAAAACAGGTCTAGGTCTTCTTTCCTTGCATATATTGTAAGTGACATATTCGTCACCTACGTGCTCACGACCCTTTGGGTCCTTTGTTGCACTCATCGTCTTTAGTCACAAGTTGGTAGGACTAAAGGTCTGATACCACTGTAAAGTTCCTGACTTGGCTAGTCTGGGAAATACTGCTAATCTGATATGTCTACTGTAGACAATTCATTGTTACAACATATAAATGATCATATAGATAGTAAATGAGACAAAACACTACAAATCTTATATTATGATATCTCTGTGAGTACAATGTCGAATGCGGCTGAGTAAAATAAATCACTCGGCTAGATCAAATGACAAAAAGGATCTTAGTTGGAATACAATAGAAACTAAAACAATAATAACCCTTGAAAGGATTCCAACTTGAACAATTTCAATATCTCTCAAAATCACGTGTACCAATGGAAGTAATTTATTTCTCCAATGCAAAATTATACTAGTGCCTTGCAAAAATGGGTTAAGAAGTCTTCTTGTATTAGGTTAGGTCTACTGCTTCTCAAGGGGTGTAATCCCTTTTACTTCCTTGAGCAAGTAACCCTAACAAGGTAAATCTAGGAGGGTGTAAGCCCTTTTACTCCTCCTAACAACCTTTGCAACAGTTTTTGCAACAAACAACAATGATAATACTTGGTGGAGGGTATATGCCCTTATATTCCTCCAAGGATCTAGCCAATAACAACCATGGAACAAGAAATAAAACTAACAAAATGCAGATTTTTCTTACCAATTCCAAGAGCATGCAAGACAAAACCCTAGTTACCAAGAACTTTCATCACCATAGCAAGAGAAAAATCTTCCAAGAGCTAGCACACCACTTCACTCCACAAGACAAATGATAAACCATAGAATAAGAGAGAGAGAGAGAGAGAGAGAGAATGATGTTTCCCAAGAGGGGTGCAAATTTCAGCCAAGTAGCTCTTCTCCAAGCGAGAGAGTTATGATAAAATGAAATGACTTTGGTCTTTATTTATAGAAGACCTCTAAAATTTCTTTGTCTACATAGATTAGGGTAAACCACAAAATAAGGGAGTCATTCCCCCTTTTTTTTGCCCCTTTACAAAGTAATTTGAATTTAACTTTAAAATTTGCACATGAAGAAACCCTAAAACATCACATCAACCCCTTCTAGGGTGACATTTTGGTCACTTTGGCAAGTCGTCGAGCTTCAGGATGAAATCGTTGGGCCTCCAAAGGCATTCCCTTCATGCGTCGAGGTCTTCTCTCCAAGATATAAGCAATCTTCCTCATCAAAAGTGCCAAGTATATGTCAAAACACCTCCACCACCACATGCCCTAGCCCTAAGGCACGACGTCAAGCCCTCAAAGATGATGTTTTAGCCTCCAAAAGAAAATCGTTGGGCTTGTAAGGGCTAGGTGAGGTCCTCCAAGGTCTCTTCCTTTTCCTCCAAAGGCAACTTTATCTCTCGTATTGCCCCAAGGTCTGGGCCACGACATCCAACCAGTGGGCTTCCTGCCCCAATGAAGGCCCAAGTTGGGCTTGTTTCTCCAAATCGTCCATCAACAAGGTCCTACAAAGACAGACAAGTACACCCTCCGAGGATCTCGAGTCAAAGCATCATGAGAAGCAAAATCATTTTTAATATAAGACCCACCTAAGCATGTACATCAAAAAATTCCTCATCAAATTAAAGAAGTGCTCAAAGACCCTATGCAGTTTGCCAAGTTTAGGTATGGGAGGGTTGACAAGGTGACCTATTGGGTGAATTAGTCCTCAAGTCAAGGAGTGTTTCCTATTAAGTTTTAAGCTATTATTAAGTTTCTTTTCAATTTACTAGATAACCATAGCATAGATAGGATCATTGAGAGAAACACAATCACAAGATACACAACATTTATCCTGGGAAACCCTCATGGGGAAGAAAACCCAGCAAAAACTTTCTTAATATATATAGCCAATACAAAGACAATAAACTAAACACTAGAGAATATCCTCTACTGAGCAATGCGCCTCTCTCTTTTCCTTCTTCAACTGCAGCTACCAAAATTGTGCTATGGAGGATCGAATGAGTGAGTGAACAAATGAGGCATTGGCTTCCTTTATTTATACAAACTGGCGGGTGTTGAAAAGGTGTCTCTTTGTTGGGTAGGGTTGACTTGTCTTATAAGTGGTTAAAACCACTTTAAATTGTCTGGGGGGCGGCTTCTCAATTTGCATAATATATTTAGGGTTTGACCAATCCGCAAAGGGGATTTGGTCAATTACAATGCCCGATATGATCAATCCACAAAAGGGGATTGATCTAATGAATAATAAATCAATAATAAATAGAATACTCTTTGCATTTACAATATTTCAACACCCCCCCTTAACAAGAAGGGTATTCTACAACATCATCAAGAGAGAGAGAGGGTAGCAACATCAACAACATCTGGAACACTGACTGGCATATCTATAAATCATCGGAATTTTTTCTCATCATCATTCGCAGCAGGGAGCTGGAATGGCATCATCATCATCTGCATCAACATGGATTAGTATAACACTAATACATAATCATCAATAACAACACAAGGCTAATACAACATCAATAACATCAATATCACAGCACAAAGGTTGGAGCATCATCATCCACAACAACTCACAACATGAAGGCTGGAGCATCATCAACCACAACAACATCACAACATGAAGGTTGGAGCATCATCAACATCAGCACTTGGCTAGAAATCTTCAGCATGAAGCTGGCATCTCATCAACATCAACATGAGTCTGGAAATATTCAGCACGAGGTTGGCATCACAACATCAACACAAGGCTGAAAATATTCAGCACGAGGCTGGCATCACAACAACATCAATAGAAGCTGGAAATCTTCAGCACTAGGTCATCATCACAACAACATCAACACGAAGCTGGAAGTCTTCAGCACTAGGCTGGAATCACAACATCAACATGAGGCTGGAAATATTCAGCACTAGGTTGGCATAATCACTACTCCCCCTTTCAAGGGAGGTCCTTTCAGACTACACCAAGCTTATCTTGAAAGTGCTCAAACTTTACATGAGATAGAGGCTTGGTAAACACATCAGTAGCCTGTTCATTTGTAGTACCATACTGGAGCTTTATGGCTCCTCTCTGCACCATATCACAGATGTAATGATATCAGATCTCTATGTGTTTTGACTTGTCATGGAACACAAGGTTCTTTTTCATCTTTATGCAACTCTGGTTATCACATAGGATCATGGTTGCTTCCATCTCTAGATCGAATAGACCTGTCACCAACTTTCGATGCCATATGGCTTCACAACTGGTGGAACATGCACCAATGTATTTTGCTTCTTTCGTGCTGGGAGTAATGCTTGATTGCTTCCTACTCTGCCATGAGATCATGGTTGACCCCAGGATGAAATAACATCCCGAAGTGCTCTTTCTGTCAAAGACACTTCCAACCCAATCTGAATCAATATAACCACTTACTCTAAAGTCGTGATCTCCATTATAACTGAGACCACAATCTAATGTACCCTTAAGGTACCTCATCACATGGTTTGCAGCAACCAGGTGAACATGTATGGGCTCTACCAGAAATGGACTCAAGATGTTTACAGCAAAACATATATCTAGCTTGGTGTTCGTCAGATACATCAACGATCCAATGAATTGTATGTACAGCGTAACCTCAATCAATTCTAATGAAGTGTCAACTAGGAGCTTCAACTTTGTTTCCATGGGTGTCTTCATGGAATTGCACTCCAACATATCAAATCTATTTAGTATTTCAACTGCATAGTTCCCTTGGTTAAGGAAGATCTTATTTTGGCTCTGCCAGACCTCAAGACCTAAGAAATAGTGCATTAGGCCAAGGTCTTTCATCTCAAATTCTGCAGCGAGATTCTTCTTACAATCAATGATGATATTTTCTTCTCCAGTTAAGAATAAGTCATCCACATACATCAGCAATATAACAGGCTCATCATTCATAACCTTGAAGTAAAGGTTAGAATCAACTTTACTCTTGGTAAAGCCCAAGCTCATCAGGAAACTGTCAATCCTTCCATACCAAGCTCTAGGAGCTTACTTCAATCCATACAGAGCCTTCTTCAACTTGTAGACATGAGTCTTCCTGTCTTCAACTTCAAACCCTTGAGGTTGTTCTATATACACTTCTTCCTCAATGGCACCATTCAAGAAAGTTGTTTTCACGTCCATCTGGTGTAACTTCCACTTCATCTTAGTTGCAAGAGCTATGATGGTTCTGATTGAAGTGTATCTGGATACAAGAGCAAACGTCTCTTCATAATCAATGCCTTCCTTTTGAGAAAAGCCACGAGCAACAAACCTTTCTTTATATTTCTCAATATTTCCATCAGTAACATGTTTTCTTTTGAAAATCCATTTGGAAGATACCACATCCTTGCTCTTCAATATGAGAATTATTTCCCATACATCATTCTTTATGATGGATTGGTATTCTTTTGTCATGGCATCTATCCATTCTTTCTTCTGAATAGATTCTTCAAAGAAAGTAGGCTCCTTCTCCAAGAGATCACACATCAACAACATATAACTGGAGAATGGCTTGGGTTTCTTCACTTGTCTCATGGTTCCTTCGGGAGCACCATACTTCTCTCCATCTTGAATAAGTTCCCTTGCCCAGGCTGGCTTTCTCTTATGGGAGATTGTCATCTGGGGAAGTTCTTGAGATTCTATTATGTCATGATCTTGTAGAATCTCCTCATCAAGGGAAGTTATGACTTCCCTCACTGGTTCTGCAACTCTGGGAGCCACAGGTTCTTCTTCATATACTTCTTCAAGCTGACATCTTTTTGATGTATTGAGTGTTGCATCTTCATCAAAGGTTACATCCCTGTTGATATCAATATGATGGTAACCTCATATATAAACTCTGAAGTCCTTGGAGACCTCACAGTATCCAACAAATATTCCCTTCTTTCCTGAAGGGTCGAGCTTGGTTCTCTTCTCTTTCGGAATGTGTACAAATATTGGACATCCAAATATTTTGAGATGGCTTACTTTTAGATTCTTTCCAGAGAACATCTCTTCAGGGGTCTTGAACCCAAGTGCACTCTGGGACAATCTGTTTTGTACATATACTGTTGTTTTTGCTACTTCTTCCCATAAGTGCATTGGAAGATCTTGATCATGGATCATAGTCTTCACTTCTTCCATTATAGTTATGTTATTTCTTTCTTCTACACCATTTTGTTGAGGATTGTAGGGAGTGGTGAGCTCTAGGACTCCTTATGCTTTACTGTCGCAATGGAATGGCTCAAGGTTGCTTCTGAGTGACCCTTTAGCTTATACAAGCCACCTTCTTCTTTTCCAATAACAATTGCTTCTTCCATGGTTTTTCCTTGGGCCACATAAGAACTTCTCCATCTATGAAGGCAACTCTGAATCCTTTCTTTTCTAAAGATGAGATAGAAAGTAAGTTCTTTGTCAAACCTGGTACATATAGTACATCCTTCATCTTCATTGGGGTCCCTGAATCAAGTTTTTAATTTGATTCTCCTACTCCTTTGATAGGGTATTGATAATCATCTCCAAGTGTAACTTTATGGGAAAACTTCTTTTCTATAAGGCAAGAGCGAATGTCTCTTTGACCTGTCATGTGCTTGGAAGCACCACTATCTATGAGCCAAGTGTCCTCACCAGGTGACACTGATCCTGAGAGGGCAGAGATTAAGACATAGTCTTCAATCTATTCTTTTATCATCTTTGTCGATGGCTCTTCATCTTCAACTGCATGGGCATGGTGCCTCTTGTTTCTCTTCTTTTATTCTTCTCGTATAGCTAGACAATTCTTAGCAATATGTCCCATCTTGTCACAATGGTAACATTGGTAGGATGAGAAATATTTTTCTCTTCTTTTACCTTTCTGAAACTTCTACAATCTCCTTGGAGGGTGAGATTCTTTATGTATGAATTTGTTTTGGGGGTGAGACTCCTTATGAGTTTCTTTCTGGAAGTAATACCTATTTCTTCCTCCTTTAGTATGAGTAGCTAGGGCTTGATCTTCATCTCTTTATAGCAATGCTTCTCAGTTATCTACTATTGCTTCTTCTTGAACACATTCTTCCCAAAGACTGTCAAAGTGTAGTTTCTCCTTTCTGGCACAAATAGTTTGGATGAATGAATCCCAAGGTCTTGTGAGACCATTAAGGGTTGTCATTATAAGTTTGTCTTCATCTATAGTATCTTCAATTGCTTCTAGTTGTTCTTTGAATTGTGATATTCTGGAGAAATATTCCTGAATTGTTTCTCCTTTGTGCATCCTTGTACTTTTGAGTTGAGCTCTTAGATTCATCTTCTGATTGATGTTCTTTCCTTCATACAATCTAGTTAGGG
>WSFP011569473.1:0-10802 GCA_009831015.1 Picea engelmannii
ATGCACTGGTTACTGGACCCCTTAACCAGGGTAAATGAATATGCTATTGCAAAATAATCTACATATCTGTAACATTCCTGTATTATTTTTAGATGACTGGAAGAAAGGGCTTCATAAATTTCCAACACATTAAACTATATCATTTTATGCATGGACAGGGTAAAATGTCAGAAAGAGAGACCATTACTTTCTCACACTCAAGACAACAAACATTCTTTTCTGCAGAAATTTCAATGAGAAACCAACACACCGAGACCAGAATTTCAGAAATACGAAAAACGTAATGAGAAAAATGCATCCAATCGCAAATAATTATTGGAGAAACAAGAAGGCACAGAGACAGAAATAAGTTCACAAGTTGAGTGATCAAGAGGTAAACACCCAAGAAGGTGAAGAAAATACGCAACTTTTAAATTAACCACGACTACTTTAGTAACAAATCCACATAAAACAAGTGCACACATTGAGGGAGCATATAAATTCACACGTCAGTGTGGGCCTTCCATTAAATGATGATATTTTTCATATCTTTGATGATAATGAAAGCTCTGAAGTTCAAGAAAACAAAATAGATGTTTCAGAATCAAAGAGCCATGATAATTTGTTTAAGGGTATGCCTGTTATTACTGAAACCAGGAAAGCAGATAATTTGTTTAAAAGTATTCCTGGTATTTCTGAAACCAGGGTACAAGATAGGAAGGCCACAGTTATTCTAATGTCTATTCAAGGCTGCTTGGTGGAGTTCACAAGACCAAAAACTCTTAGTGGAGATAATGGATGGAAATGTCTGAATTGTGCTTCTAAGCTTGTTAGTGGTTCTGATAATCTGGAAAATACGACAGAAAAGGAAGAGCAGGATGTGCGATCTAATGGCAGGTTGAATGCAGGATCATGCAGTGGAGCTGTTTTGAATGATGCACAGGGGGTTTCATGCAGTGATGCACAGGTTCGAGCAGTGATGCACAGGTTTCATGCAGTGATGCACATGTGATGCACATATAAATATCAACATATAAATCGAAACTATTTATATGCGAAAATTTGCGAAACTAAATCAAAACTAAAATATGCGAAACTAAATCAAAACTAAATCGAAACTAAAATATGCGAAACTAAATCGAAACGAAAATATGTGAAACTAAATCGAAACTAAAATATGCGAAAATTTGCAAAAATATGCGAAACTAAATTTGCGAAAATATGTGAAATTTACCTCTCCCTGCGATCTTGGCGCTCTCGACCTCTCCAACCACGACCATATATCTCGGCAACACACACCTCTCGGAAACCACAACCTCTCGGCAACCACGACCACCGACACACCAGTGAGACAGCGACACACACCTCTCGGCAACACACACGAGCGACACACACCTCTCGGCAACACACACCTCTCGCGAGACAATGACACACACCTCTCGGAAACACAAACCTCTCGGCAACACAGACCTCTCGCGAGACAGCGAAACACACCTCTCGACAACACAGACCTCTCGGCAACACACCAGTGACACACACCTCTCGCGAGACAGCAAATACGCGAAGAAAAAATGTTCTAAAGCCGATGTCTGGCTAATATATAAGAACTTTTTCGGCCGAAAGATTGTTCGGCCGAAATATAGTTCGGCCGAACTATCTTTCGGCCGAACTATCTTTCAGCCGAACTATTTTTCGACCGAACTATCTTTCTGCCGAAAACTTGTTGTCGGAAAGAAATTATCCGGCCGACCAAATTTCTACATGCAAATCGAGGGCACTGTTATTGCTCTGTTCGATTTGACGTTTATTTTTTCAGCCGAAAAATAGTTCGGCCGAAAATAAAATCTTTTGGCCGAACAATATTTTTAGTTCTGCCGAAAAAAATGTTTTTCGAAATTTTGGAGAGCAGATTGTCACGAAAGTGTAACCCACCTTCGTGATTCCACCCATAATACAAAGCCTTATAAATTGAAGGAATTTTAATGAGACGAAATACATGAAAGTGAATTAAGTCCAACTACCTGGAATATTTTCGAGAACTAGAATAAAATTGAACACAATTTTGTTTTCCATATATTAAATTCTCAAAAAATTCAAATTCAAGAGAACGATCATTCAATCCATCGACAATATTTCTCTTTTTCAAGGCCTATGGGTATTGGTTGTAGATCTTGATTATCTTCCTAATTCATATGTAGGTATGCCTAGCCCCCATCTATTGGGGGTTCACTATAAGGTAGTAGATCTTACGGTTAAATTTATGTTAGGGTTTTGGCCCAAAAAAGTTAACCCTTTTTTTATGAGGGAATTATCTTGCGGCTAGGTATGTGAGTAAATATTGTATTCTCACAGAGGAGACTATGGGCAAAAATAGGAATTTACAACGATTGTGTTGTAGGTTGTGTCTCTCCATTTGTTGAATAACAAAAAGGAAGGATGTGGTAATTTCTCTAGTGGACATGGCCCACACTAGGTGAAACACATATATCTATGTCTCTATTGCAATGTGTATCTTTTGTGTTTTATTTCCGCATTTTTTTTTTTATTTCTCAAAAATCATATTTTTTCTAACAATTGTTATGAGAGCAAAAGGTAATTCGCAAGAAAAGAGTGTTATTGATTTGAGTGGGAGAAATGGAAGAAGATGGAAAGTTTATGGTAGATAAATTTAAAGGAAAAAACTACGAGTGTTGAAAGATATAGATAGAATATTATTTATATTAGAAGGATCTTTTCCTACAATTGGGCGGAAAAAAAAAAGAATTCAATGAGTATAAAGGATGAAGAATGGGAGGTTCTTGACAAAAAGGAACTAGCAATGATACGACTGTACCTGGAAGTGTGAGTGGATTTCAATATATTGAAATAAAATAAAATAAAATGGAGGATTTTATGGAGGCATTGGCTAAACTATATGAAAAGCCCTTGCCTTCCAACAAGGTATTTTTAATGAAGTGTTTATTTAATATGAATATCTCAAAAGGTGGGTATGTTTTCGACCATTTAAATAAATTCAATACAGTTACTAATCAAATAAGTTATTCATGAGTGAAATTTGAAGAAGAGTTTACGACAATCCTAATCTTGTGCTCATTACCAGAAAGATGGAATGACTTGGTCATGGCTATAAGTAACTCTCTCTATGGTTCAAATACTCTGAAATTTGATGATATTGTTGGTGTTATTCTTAGAGAGGAAATGAGATAGAAAAGAATTGGTGAGACATTAGGTAATGAATTGAACATGGAGAACAAGGGAAGAAAAAATTAAAGAGGAAGGAGCTAAGGGAACCACAAGAATTCTAGGAATGACAGATCAAAATACAAACTACGAAACATAGAATGTTGGAATTGTGGGAAAAAAGGACATGTGAAGAAATACTACAAAGTTCCAAAGAAACAAAGAGACAGAAAACATGAGAAAAATAAAGAAGAAAATGTAACATGTGATGTGTTACAATATTCTTTGATTATTTATTTAGATAATATTACTGAATATTTTGTAGTAGATTCAGGGGCTTCATTTCATGCCACACCCCATAGAAAATATTTCCAAGATTATGTTTAAGGTGATTTTGGACATGTTTATTTGGGTGATGATGAACATGTCAAATTGTTGGAATGGGTAAGGTATAAATAAATAAAAATAATGGAAGCCAATGGTTACTGAAAGAGGTGAGACATATACCATATCTAAGAAGAAATCTAATTTCAACAGGGTGGTTGGGAAGTGAAGGTTGTATATCTACATTTAAAGATAAGGTGTGGAAGTTCATTAAAGGATCACTTGTAATGGAAAAAGAAGAGAAGATAGGTACATATCTTTATGTGATGGTAATGTTGGTCTTTCTATATCTTTAGATTCTACAAGAGTCGATACGACATTGTGGCATCATGGGCTTGGATACATGAGTGAGAAGGGGATGCAGATACTTCATAAAAGGAATTTGTTGTCAGATCTTAAACACGTTGATTTCGATTTCTGTGAGAACTGTATTTATGGAAAACATAATAGAGTCATATTTATCACAGTTGGAAAATAATATAAGAGTGAAAGTTAGAGATTTTACATGTAGATGTATGGGTACTATATTAGGTGTCATCTCTTGGTGTCTCTCATTATTATGTTACTTTTATTGATGATGCAACTAGAAAAACTTGGGTTTCTTCCATTCGACTATAAATTGATGTTTTTGACACTTTTAAGAAATGGAAATATTTGGTTGAGAATGAGAAAGGAAAAAGGTTGAAGTGTGTCATATTAGACAATGGATGTGAATACTGCAACAAGGAGTTTGATGATTACTATTCATACCACGACATTCGTAGAGAGAAGAAATTTCCAGGATCACCATAAGTTAATAGTGTGTGGGAAATAATGAAGAAGACAATCATGGAATGTGTAATGAGAATGAGATTGCATGTTGGGTTTCCATTTAAGTTATGGGCATGAGATTCCATGTTGTAGAAATTGTTGTTCACTTAATAAATAGAGGTCATTCAAGATCCTTGAATGGTGGCATTCTAGAGGAGGAATGGACAAGTAAAAAGGTAAACTACTCATTTTTTAAGACTTTCGGTTGTGAATCATTTGTCCATATTGATATGAAAATAGAGCAAAGATTGAGGAAAAATCAAGGAAGTGTAGCTTTATTGGATAAAATGTTAATGATTTTGGTTATCACTTATGGGATTATGAAAATAATTAAATGATTAGGAGTAGAGATGTGATATTAAATGAAAAGGTCATGTACACAGATAAATTGTAGGGAAATAAGTAGGAAAAAGAAAAAACAAAATACACGATGCTTGATGAAATCAAAGAAAATGAAATTCCAAAGGTACCAGGAAATCAAAATGTACAAGAACATGAGTAGAAGGCACCTCAAACTCCTGCAAGTTTTGTTATAAGATATGAAAGGTTAAGTAGACCCTTGAATGATATTCTCCTTCATTGAATTATTTATTGTTGAATGACTCTCATGAACCAAAAAGTTATGAAGAGGCGAGGCAGGTAAACACTAAAAAGAAGTGGCAGAAAGGCATGAAATAGGAAATGGACTCCTTCATAAATAACCATACTTGGGACTTGGTTTAGACACATGCAGAAAAACTGACATTGCAGAATAAATGGGATTACAAGTAGAAGGAAGAAGATGGAGTAAAAAATCAGTTGAAGGTTAGACTTGTTGTAAAGAAATTTGCACAAAAGAAAGGTATACATTTTTATGAAATATTTTCTCATGTTATTAAAATGACTTCAATTAGGACTATTTTAAGTCTTGTCACTGTAGAAGATTTCATCTTGAATAGTTAGATGTAAATACATATTTTCTCCATAGGGATTTGGAGGAAGAGATTTATATGTAGTAATGAAAATGGTATGAGGTCAAAGGGATGGAAAATTTTGTATGAAAGTTGAAGAAGATATTTTATGACTTAAAGAAATCTCCAAAGAAGTGGTATTTGAAGTTTGAAAATTTTATGACAGAATAAGGTTATATTAGATGTCATTATGATCACTATATTTATTTGAAGAGGCTAGAAAATAGGAGCTATATTATCTTGTTATTGTATGTAGATGACATGCCTGTTGTAGAGTCTAACATGTAGGATACAAATTCACTCAAAAAGAAATTAACTAATTCATTTGTGATGAAGCATTCAGGTGTTGAAAATAAATCCTTGGTATGAGAATAACAAGAGATAGGAAAAATTGTAAATTGACATTACCTCAGGGTGAGTACATAGAGAATGTGTTGTAGAGGTTTAGAATGTAGAATGAAAAATGAATTAGTACACCTTTGGCTATCCATTTAAAATTAAGCAAGGAAATATCTCCATAGACACAGGAGGAGATAGAATACATGTACATGGTCCCTTATTCATCAACATTTAGAAGATTTATGTATGTGATGATGTGCACAAGACTAGATATTTCACATGCAATGGGAGTTGTGAGAAGGTATATGAACAATCTAGGTAAAGAAAATTGGGAAGCAATAAAGTGAATTATTGGGTATTTGAGAGGTACTAATACTCATAAATTATTCTTTGGAGGTTCAAACATTGTTCTATAGGGATATGTTGATTCATAATAAATATATCAAGAGGAGCAACACAGGGTATGTTTTTACTATAGGTGAAACAACAGTAACTTCGATTTCGAAACTCCAAAATGTTGTCGCACTTTCAACAACAAAAGAAGAGTATGTTATTGCTATAGAGGTTAGTAAAGAGATGATTTTTTTATAAAGGTTTAAGGAGGAATTGGGAAATAAATAGGATAATAGTTGTTATGGATCTAACCTCCCTAACCCCTCACGCAGATAGAATAATAGGTTTTCCATGTAATAAAGGACAATATAAGTTAATAAGGACTATTTAATAAATGTGAACAAGTCAATGTAAAAAGACCTAATAGAAGCTTCCGCTTATAGAAATATCTTCTTTTAGAATGTTCTTTATAATATATAATTAGTATAAATAAAATAAGGAGGCATGATAAGAGTTTTCCTGAGAATTATCGTAATAGAGATTTGATATGTAGGTGGTTTCCACCTCCAAGAGGCATGTGAAAATTGGTTTCTTTGAATAAAGGTATTATTTCTAATATTTATGTCTCAATATTTTTTTTTTCCATTGATATTTGCTAGATATTGTCATTTTTGCATAATATATTAGATCTTGTACCTTAAAAGTGGTATTAGAGAACTTTTCTCAGAAAGAATTGTGGGTTTTTTTTCGAGGGTAGAGACATTTTTTGGCATCTTTAAACTACAATGATTTGTCATTCGACGTATAAATACACGTTTGAGGAAGCATAAACATAGGAAATATATGAGGTTTTTTATCCCACATTGTTGGACACCCTTGTAACCCCTTTCAGTACCCCTTCAAGTGGTAGCGCATTAGAAAACACCTATATAAGGAATTTCCTAGGCATCCCTAAGACCGTTATAGATGAAACAATCATCCTCTTGACTACTATAGTGCCACTGAGAACAATACTTAGGAAGATATTTTCTAGTACCCGGGCAATTGGGTAGTATGGATAAGGGTACGGTCCATCCTCCTACGTTGGTTCCCTGAGATATTGAGTCGAGTACTACTATTCGACCTTGAACCTATATCAGAGAGCTATAGCACAGGGAACAACCTTGTCTGTAGCAACCTTGAAAAACCCTAAGCCTTGGGATGGAGACAAAACAAAAAGGTAACAAACAAAATCTATTGTTGTGCAACTTTTCCTACTACATTTGGGTTGCAAAATTACTACACATTTTTTCTTGCTAAGAATTTGGGCATTTCGACACTCCATTATTATTCATATCAAACTATAACTCCACATGAGTAAGAAAAGAGTATACTGGTCTCGCTGCCACCATTATTTGGGACCTTTTCAATTGGATGAACATTTATTCTCCCTGTTTTCCTGGTATTGAGGGGTCATAATTCCCCTTGACCCAACAGTGGGAGTTATACCCACGAATAAGGCCCAATTAGACTCTTCAACGTTTAATAGTAGTAAAATTATCCAGATCAATTATCCATCAAGTTCAATGGGATTTCAGAATTATAGATATATATGTACCTTTCAAATATTTCCTCCTAATAAATAAATTCCCTTTTGGGTTACTTTATCCTATTTTTTATAACGTATTGAAAGACAAGTAATAATAAAGGAAAAATGATCTATATGGAAAAAGACTAGGCCTTGGGATAACCTTTGTTCCCCTATATGCAAACAACAATTATTTCATGTTCAGATGAGAAACAATACCATAAATTTTCCATACCATTAGATATTATTTGAGAGAAAGTTTGGAAAAAGAGTACGCATGCAATATAATAGAGGCTAGAAAATAATTTTGTCAAACATTACCACACATCACATGCTAAGAATTTTCAATTTTCTTTCATCAGTTTGGAATAAATAATTGTTAAGCATTCTAAGATAACTTAAGAAATAATCATAATAGATCTTACTACATACAACAAAAAATATCGAGTTGGAAATGGAAACAATCCACAAGGTCAATCACATTCCCACTTTAGATGAAGGAAAAAAATGCTTATGGTTCTATGTAGAACTTCTGAATTCAATAATGTTTGTCTAAGGAATATTTCTATTACAAAATAAATTCCTCCTTTTCTATCAAGAAAACCATTACCCTTAATACATGGTCGATGTATTTAATTTATAAAAGTAAATTATCTATAAATAGCGAGTGTGTTGAATATTATCAAGTAAACAAAATAAAATTAGACATAATCCATGTTTCCTTCTCATGTTGTCTCTAGTTTTCTTGATGTTCTATTGCAATGTATTATTCATCTCCTATTATGACCACTGGAAAAAGATTTATTCACATGTGTTGGCATAAGGAAACCTATGTTGGTCCACTAGTGCGTTAATAATATCTTTCATATCCACCACACGTTTGGTGTATTTATCCAGCTTGGTACTTAGTCCCTGCAAAATTGTCAATGCTCTCATTGGGGGCTTCATGAACTTCTTCATCTGTCCTGGGAAAAGGGCCAAAATGTGTGAAATTTATGCTTCATATGCCTCGCCTAGTTCAATGTGATTCCTCACTATGTCATGCAAGTATATGAAGTCCTTAGGTTGGTCAGAATCTAGTAGATGGATACATCTTGTTCCCTTATTTATTTTCTCCCAAATATTCACACATTCTTCCCATACTTCTTGTGTTTTTAGATGAGGTTCTTGTACCATTTATGTCCAGTGTTCCACTGCCCTGTGTATTCTTGTGATGCTATAATCTGTGAGTACCCAAATACCATGTTATTTTATGTCTCAACCTGTCTACACTTATCTGATGTACTCAATCTGATCCAAACCCCTAGATCCATCTCTATAGGTGAGTTGCAGAGTAAGTATCCCCTCCCCACCACTCCACCTATTCTTCCCTCGAATGCAACCCACCTATAACGACAAGTTTATAATCCAATCACTACATGAGTATCCCTATAAATATTTTCATATCTACAAGCGGGCCATGAGGGGATCAGGGAGAGGACGAGCCCTAACCCCCCCACTCCCTTCCCCATGGCCTACCTATAAAAAAAATCATCTCTACAAGAGATCCATAGTGGGGGTGGACGATGGTGATCAAGTATGGGAGGCCCCCTACTCCCTTACTCCCTCTACCCGTGGCCTACCTATAACGACAGGTTTGTACAAGTAGGACCCACTTGCAAACCCATTGATACACATGATCCATAGGGGAAGGGAGAAAGGGGGAATAGGGATGATTCTCTTCTCTAGTCCCTACCCCATGGTCTGCCCTATAACGATGGGCCATTCTTTATTTTTATTTCTTTTTAATAAATGTTTTTTTCTTAAAATTTCTATTTTTTTAAATTATATATTTCAAAGATTTTTTAACATCAATATTTCTTAAATTATTTTTTTCTTCCCTCTTTTAAATTATGTGTTTTAAACCTTCATCTTCATTTTCATTTTCATTTTCGATATATATATATATATATATATATATATGATTTTATTTTATTTTTAAATCTTCCTTTGTTTTAGAAAATATTTTCCCTTATTATTTATTTTTTAATGTAATCGATATTTTTTAAAATGGATTTTCATTTATGTGTTTTAGTAGTTTGTTTTAGATTTTATATATACACATGTATTTTTTTTAAATGGATATATATGTGTGGGGCATTGCTTGTTTCTTCATTTTCTTTTTCTTAATTTATGTCTTTTAATATATATTTATGTTTTTTTCTTAGCAACTTCAATTTTAGGTTATATTTAAAAAAATATTGCAATTTTAAATTTGAAAAAAAAGGTGCTACCTTTAAATATCACATTTTGATTCAAAGATTAATTCTAAGGTTTCAGTTTACAATGGTACCAGTTGTCAAGGCCACAATTTCAAACAAACTATAATTTTAATCATTGTTGGTTCTAAGTTCAATTTTAATTTTTTTGTTTGGAATGGTATTGGTTGTTAAAACCAAAATTTCAATCAAGTTGTAATTTTAATCCTCGAAAAATAAATGTGATTATGGGAGAACCACTTTTTGATTTGAGGACCTCGATTTTAAGGTCTTTGTCTGCAACTTTACAAGGATTTAAAGCAATGGAAGAAAAATGTTGTAATTCTAACTCTTGAAAAAGAATGTGATTATAAAAATGTGACTTTTTTATTTGAAGATTGAATTTGGTGGTTTTGACCCAAAACACGTTAATGAGCAAAAAAAAAATGGTAATGAATAAAAAGGGGTTAGCTGGCTTGTTGAAAATTGTAACGATGAAAAAGAAAGAATAACATTTTTATTTTAGGATTGTGTTAAACATAATATAAATCTAATTGTACACGGATTAAAATTTGGGAGATATATCTATGGTTATAAGAAATTCATCAAAATTTATCCAACATGTCCAACATATCTCTTCATGAGGTTACCTAGTTTTTGTAATTTTGATGAGAAAATGCTTAAAGTTTGGAAACAATAATATGCAAAACCACATTATTAGAATTATTTTCATAAGGTAGAGATAAAAAAAATGTTGTCACATGTGTCTTCATACTATTGTAACTGTTTGTTTAACACTTTCATGCATACATGTTTTGGAAATAACATAAAGTTAGCCACTAAGGGTGAATTTTAGAAGATCATTACACTTTTGGATAAATAAATGTAACAAAATTTAGGGAATAATTATTCAACAAAAAATAAAAGCAACTCTAAATTAAGAATTTACAAACTTTAAACTTAATTTCCCATTAGTTAGGAGTTAAATAATTTTGAGCAACTAAGTTAGATATATAAATTTAG
>WSFP011569474.1:0-10802 GCA_009831015.1 Picea engelmannii
CCCTAACTAGATTGTATGAAGGAAAGAACATCAATCAGAAGATGAATCTAAGAGCTCAACTCAAAAGTACAAGGATGCACAAAGGAGAAACAATTCAGGAATATTTCTCCAGAATATCACAATTCAAAGAACAACTAGAAGCAATTGAAGATACTATAGATGAAGACAAACTTATAATGACAACCCTTAATGGTCTCACAAGACCTTGGGATTCATTCATCCAAACTATTTGTGCCAGAAAGGAGAAACTACACTTTGACAGTCTTTGGGAAGAATGTGTTCAAGAAGAAGCAATAGTAGATAACTGAGAAGCATTGCTATAAAGAGATGAAGATCAAGCCCTAGCTACTCATACTAAAGGAGGAAGAAATAGGTATTACTTCCAGAAAGAAACTCATAAGGAGTCTCACCCCCAAAACAAATTCATACATAAAGAATCTCACCCTCCAAGGAGATTGTAGAAGTTTCAGAAAGGTAAAAGAAGAGAAAAATATTTCTCATCCTACCAATGTTACCATTGTGACAAGATGGGACATATTGCTAAGAATTGTCTAGCTATACGAGAAGAATAAAAGAAGAGAAACAAGAGGCACCATGCCCATGCAGTTGAAGATGAAGAGCCATCGACAAAGATGATAAAAGAATAGATTGAAGACTATGTCTTAATCTCTGCCCTCTCAGGATCAGTGTCACCTGGTGAGGACACTTGGCTCATAGATAGTGGTGCTTCCAAGCACATGACAGGTCAAAGAGACATTCGCTCTTGCCTTATAGAAAAGAAGTTTTCCCATAAAGTTACACTTGGAGATGATTATCAATACCCTATCAAAGGAGTAGGAGAATCAAATTAAAAACTTGATTCAGGGACCCCAATGAAGATGAAGGATGTACTATATGTACCAGGTTTGACAAAGAACTTACTTTCTATCTCATCTTTAGAAAAGAAAGGATTCAGAGTTGCCTTCATAGATGGAGAAGTTCTTATGTGGCCCAAGGAAAAACCATGGAAGAAGCAATTGTTATTGGAAAAGAAGAAGGTGGCTTGTATAAGCTAAAGGGTCACTCAGAAGCAACCTTGAGCCATTCCATTGCGACAGTAAAGCATAAGGAGTCCTAGAGCTCACCACTCCCTACAATCCTCAACAAAATGGTGTAGAAGAAAGAAATAACATAACTATAATGGAAGAAGTGAAGACTATGATCCATGATCAAGATCTTCCAATGCACTTATGGGAAGAAGTAGCAAAAACAACAGTATATGTACAAAACAGATTGTCCCAGAGTGCACTTGGGTTCAAGACCCCTGAAGAGATGTTCTCTGGAAAGAATCTAAAAGTAAGCCATCTCAAAATATTTGGATGTCCAATATTTGTACACATTCCGAAAGAGAAGAGAACCAAGCTCGACCCTTCAGGAAAGAAGGGAATATTTGTTGGATACTGTGAGGTCTCCAAGGACTTCAGAGTTTATATATGAGGTTACCATCATATTGATATCAACAGGGATGTAACCTTTGATGAAGATGCAACACTCAATACATCAAAAAGATGTCAGCTTGAAGAAGTATATGAAGAAGAACCTGTGGCTCCCAGAGTTGCAGAACCAGTGAGGGAAGTCATAACTTCCCTTGATGAGGAGATTCTACAAGATCATGACATAATAGAATCTCAAGAACTTCCCCAGATGACAATCTCCCATAAGAGAAAGCCAGCCTGGGCAAGGGAACTTATTCAAGATGGAGAGAAGTATGGTGCTCCCGAAGGAACCATGAGACAAGTGAAGAAACCCAAGCCATTCTCCAGTTATATGTTGTTGATGTGTGATCTCTTGGAGAAGGAGCCTACTTTCTTTGAAGAATCTATTCAGAAGAAAGAATGGATAGATGCCATGACAAAAGAATACCAATCCATCATAAAGAATGATGTATGGGAAATAATTCTCATATTGAAGAGCAAGGATGTGGTATCTTCCAAATGGATTTTCAAAAGAAAACATGTTACTGATGGAAATATTGAGAAATATAAAGAAAGGTTTGTTGCTCGTGGCTTTTCTCAAAAGGAAGGCATTGATTATGAAGAGACGTTTGCTCTTGTATCCAGATACACTTCAATCAGAACCATCATAGCTCTTGCAACTAAGATGAAGTGGAAGTTACACCAGATGGACGTGAAAACAACTTTCTTGAATGGTGCCATTGAGGAAGAAGTGTATATAGAACAACCTCAAGGGTTTGAAGTTGAAGACAGGAAGACTCATGTCTACAAGTTGAAGAAGGCTCTGTATGGATTGAAGTAAGCTCCTAGAGCTTGGTATGGAAGGATTGACAGTTTCCTGATGAGCTTGGGCTTTACCAAGAGTAAAGTTGATTCTAACCTTTACTTCAAGGTTATGAATGATGAGCCTGTTATATTGCTGATGTATGTGGATGACTTATTCTTAACTGGAGAAGAAAATATCATCATTGATTGTAAGAAGAATCTCGCTGCAGAATTTGAGATGAAAGACCTTGGCCTAATGCACTATTTCTTAGGTCTTGAGGTCTGGCAGAGCCAAAATAAGATCTTCCTTAACCAAGGGAACTATGCAGTTGAAATACTAAATAGATTTGATATGTTGGAGTGCAATTCCATGAAGACACCCATGGAAACAAAGTTGAAGCTCCTAGTTGACACTTCATTAGAATTGATTGAGGTTACGCTGTACATACAATTCATTGGATCGTTGATGTATCTGACGAACACCAAGCTAGATATATGTTTTGCTGTAAACATCTTGAGTCCATTTCTGGTAGAGCCCATACATGTTCACCTGGTTGCTGCAAACCATGTGATGAGGTACCTTAAGGGTACATTAGATTGTGGTCTCAGTTATAATGGAGATCACGACTTTAGAGTAAGTGGTTATATTGATTCAGATTGGGTTGGAAGTGTCTTTGACAGAAAGAGCACTTCGGGATGTTATTTCATCCTGGGGTCAACCATGATCTCATGGCAGAGTAGGAAGCAATCAAGCATTACTCCCAGCACGAAAGAAGCAAAATACATTGGTGCATGTTCCACCAGTTGTGAAGCCATATGGCATCGAAAGTTGGTGACAGGTCTATTCGATCTAGAGATGGAAGCAACCATGATCCTATGTGATAACCAGAGTTGCATAAAGATGAAAAAGAACCTTGTGTTCCATGACAAGTCAAAACACATAGAGATCTGATATCATTACATCTGTGATATGGTGCAGAGAGGAGCCATAAAGCTCCAGTATGGTACTACAAATGAACAGGCTACTGATGTGTTTACCAAGCCTCTATCTCATGTAAAGTTTGAGCACTTTCAAGATAAGCTTGGTGTAGTCTGAAAGGACCTCCCTTGAAAGGGGGAGTAGTGATTATGCCAACCTAGTGCTGAATATTTCCAGCCTCATGTTGATGTTGTGATTCCAGCCTAGTGCTGAAGACTTCCAGCTTCGTGTTGATGTTGTTGTGATGATGACCTAGTGCTGAAGATTTCCAGCTTCTATTGATGTTGTTGTGATGCCAGCCTCGTGCTGAATATTTTCAGCCTTGTGTTGATGTTGTGATGCCAACCTCGTGCTGAATATTTCCAGACTCATGTTGATGTTGATGAGATGCCAGCTTCATGCTGAAGATTTCTAGCCAAGTGCTGATGTTGATGATGCTCCAACCTTCATGTTGTGATGTTGTTGTGGTTGATGATGCTCCAGCCTTCATGTTGTGAGTTGTTGTGGATGATGATGCTCCAACCTTTGTGCTGTGATATTGATGTTATTGATGTTGTATTAGCCTTGTGTTGTTATTGATGATTATGTATTAGTGTTATACTAATCCATGTTGATGCAGATGATGATGATGCCATTCCAGCTCCCTGCTGCGAATGATGATGAGAAAAAATTCCGATGATTTATAGATATGCCAGTCAGTGTTCCAGATGTTGTTGATGTTGCTACCCTCTCTCTCTCTTGATGATGTTGTAGAATACCCTTCTTGTTAAGGGGGGGTGTTGAAATATTGTAAATGCAAAGAGTATTCTATTTATTATTGATTTATTATTCATTAGATCAATCCCCTTTTGTGGATTGATCATATCGGGCATTGTAATTGACCAAATCCCCTTTGCGGATTGGTCAAACCCTAAATATATTATGCAAATTGAGAAGCCGCCCCCCAGACAATTTAAAGTGGTTTTAACCACTTATAAGACAAGTCAACCCTACCCAACAAAGAGACACCTTTTCAACACCCGCCAGTTTGTATAAATAAAGGAAGCCAATGCCTCATTTGTTCACTCACTCATTCGATCCTCCATAGCACAATTTTGGTAGCTGCAGTTGAAGAAGGAAAAGAGAGAGGCGCATTGCTCAGTAGAGGATATTCTCTAGTGTTTAGTTTATTGTCTTTGTATTGGCTATATATATTAAGAAAGTTTTTGCTGGGTTTTCTTCCCCATGAGGGTTTCCCAGGATAAATGTTGTGTATCTTGTGATTGTGTTTCTCTCAATGATCCTATCTATGCTATGGTTATCTAGTAAATTGAAAAGAAACTTAATAATAGCTTAAACCTTAATAGGAAACACTCCTTGAATTGAGGACTAATTCACCCAATAGGTCACCTTGTCAACCCTCCCATACCTAAACTTGGCAAACTGCATAGGGTCTTTGAGCACTTGTTTAATTTGATGAGGAATTTTTTGATGTACATGCTTAGGTGGGTCTTATATTAAAAATGATTTTACTTGTCATGATGCTTTGACTCGAGATCCTCGGAGGGTGTACTTGTTTGTCTTTGTAGGACCTTGTTGATGGACGATTTGGAGAAACAAGCCCAACTTGGGCCTTCATTGGGGCAGGAATCCCACTGGTTGGATGTCGTGGCCCAGACCTTGGGGAAATACGAGAGATAAAGTTGCCTTTGGAGGCAAAGGAAGAGACCTTGGAGGACCTCACCTAGCCCTTACAAGCCCAACGATTTTCTTTTGGAGGCTAAAACATCATCTTGGAGGGCTTGACGTCGTGCCTTAGGGCTAGGGCATGTGGTGGTGGAGGTGTTTTGACAGATACTTGGAACTTTTGATGAGGAAGATCACTTATATCTTGGAGAGAAGACCTCGACGCATGAAGGGAAGGCCTTTGGAGGCCCAACGATTTCATCCTGAAGCTCGACGACTTGCCAAAGTGACCAAAACGTCACCCTAGAAGGGGTTGATGTGATGTTTTAGGGTTTCTTCATGTGCAAATTTTAAAGTTAAATTCAAATTACTTTGTAAAGGGGCAAAACAAAGGGGGAATGACTCCCTTATTTTTTGGTTTACCCTAATCTATGTAGACAAAGAAATTTTAGAGGTCTTCTATAAATAAAGACCAAAGTCATTTCATTTTATCATAACTCTCTCGCTTGGAGAAGAGCTACTTGGCTGAAATTTGCACCCCTCTTGGGAAACATCATTCTCTCTCTCTCTCTCTCTCTCTCTTATTCTATGGTTTATCATTTGTCTTGTGGAGTGAAGTGGTGTGCTAGCTCTTGGAAGATTTTTCTCTTGCTATGGTGATGAAAGTTCTTGGTAACTAGGGTTTTGTCTTGCATGCTCTTGGAATTGGTAAGAAAAATCTGCATTTTGTTAGTTTTATTTCTTGTTCCATGGTTGTTATTGGCTAGATCCTTGGAGGAATATAAGGGCATATACCCTCCACCAAGTATTATCATTGTTGTTTGTTGCAAAAACTGTTGCAAAGGTTGTTAGGAGGAGTAAAAGGGCTTACACCCTCCTAGATTTACCTTGTTAGGGTTACTTGCTCAAGGAAGTAAAAGGGATTACACCCCTTGAGAAGCAGTAGACCTAACCTAATACAAGAAGACTTCTTAACCCATTTTTGCAAGGCACTAGTATAATTTTGCATTGGAGAAATAAATTACTTCCATTGGTACACGTGATTTTGAGAGATATTGAAATTGTTCAAGTTGGAATCCTTTCAAGGGTTATTATTGTTTTAGTTTCTATTGTATTCCAACTAAGATCCTTTTTGTCATTTGATCTAGCCGAGTGATTTATTTTACTCAGCCGCATTCGACATTGTACTCACAGAGATATCATAATATAAGATTTGTAGTGTTTTGTCTCATTTACTATCTATATGATCATTTATATGTTGTAACAATGAATTGTCTACAGTAGACATATCAGATTAGCAGTATTTCCCAGACTAGCCAAGTCAGGAACTTTACAGTGGTATCAGACCTTTAGTCCTACCAACTTGTGACTAAAGACGATGAGTGCAACAAAGGACCCAAAGGGTCGTGAGCACGTAGGTGACGAATATGTCACTTACAATATATGCAAGGAAAGAAGACCTAGACCTGTTTTCCCCCCTTTCCCTCCCAGCTTAGAGGAAGAGGAAGAGGCACATGGAGAAGCAAAGATAAGGGTGGAGAGTGAGGTTGAGCATGAGGCAAAGAGGATGTTAGTGGACATATATGAGAGACCATAGGGCAGTGGTAAGGCCTGCATGGAACCAAAGACAACCTTCATGCAAGTACTCAACAATCTGGTAGTCAGTCAGCAGGCCATGACTCAGTATTTGGCGTAGATGGCTGATAGATTGGCTATAGTGGGCACCCGAAGCACACAAGCCCCACATGCAACACATGGGAACTCAGGGGCAGGAAGTATACCCGAGACACCTACTCGCACATATGCTTCCTCGAGTAGGATTCCCAGGCCATTGTTCCCTAGTTTCCAGAGGGCATCCCTAGCAGCAACACAACAACCGATAGCACATAGGCCTCCTACTCAGGTGGAGGACATTGCAAAGTACATGAGGAAGTATGCAGCATTGGGCTGTGACTTCCATCAAGACATGACCCTGGTCGAGTATCGTGGACTCAGACTAAGGAATGCTGATTTTTCATAAGCTAGGTTAAGCATGAAGTTTGTTTCATTTTATCATTTCACTTAACCATAAACAATAATGCTGCAACAACCAAGATCACAAGAAACAACACCATGCACAAGAACACAAGAAGTATCCCGTGAAATCCTTCACAACAAGGGAAGAAAACCCAGCCAAATCCTTTGCTATATTCTTCAAGAGAAAGACCTTCACCACCAAGAAAGACCTAGCACACAAGAGGGTGCTTAAACCTTAGAACTCTAGCGCCCAAGAGAGGTGTGCACCTTTTCCCAAGTAGATTTACTTGCTGAAATTTCCAAACTCACAAGGAAGATGTGATTCCACAATGGGGAATCATCCCTTACTTATATTAGACTTGTCCAATCAACAAAGGCGTCTATTGGCTCAACATGGCCGACCTCTCTTAGTTAGTTTATAATTATTATTATTATTATAATTAATATTAAACATATTAATTATCTTTTACATTTATTATTAATCACATTAAGGTGGGGCCTACTTCTACCCTTTACATAACAATTAGGGTTACACGCAGGTCTGGCTCTTGAACAACATATAGCAAAGGATCTGATACACATGTTGACCGCCTATTCAACTAGGGGGTCAACTCCATGTACCATGAAGATATTTGAATTTAACTTTAAAATTTCCTACATAAAATTTCCTTAACATTGTGAGTGTGTTGCAGCACAAATCAACAAGCAAATAGCTCGCTGATTTTTGCAGGTTATCGCCAGGTTGAGGGTGCATGCTGCCCAATTTCTTTCACAACACACCTCAAAGGGTCTCCTTTAAAAGTGGTAATTATATCCTC
Organism: Picea engelmannii; assembly: GCA_009831015.1. NCBI lineage: Eukaryota > Viridiplantae > Streptophyta > Pinopsida > Pinales > Pinaceae > Picea > Picea engelmannii. Next base: position 7,737 of record WSFP011569474.1, read on the forward strand.
TTCTTCTCTTCTATCTAAATCACTATAAGAAATCCCAAAGGAGTGTACCCAAGTGGCTTACATTCTTTCTTTTCAGTTTTTGCTTTCCAAGTTTTAATTTAGCTTCTTTTTATGTCTTTAGTTCATAGTTTAGCTAGTTTAGTTGTGGATCTCTACATTCATGCTTAAAGTTAAAATTACCTAGAGTAGACCTCACACCTAAATGCTATCTTAGAGCCCGTGGAGTCTTAAATTAAATCTTTTCTTTTTCGTTGCATGCAAGTCATTTATTTCTTAAATGTTTATCTTACACACATGCATGCAAATACTGGTATCATAATGGCTTAAATAATCGTCATTTTCAATTTCGCAAGTACTTTCAGTTCTTCACTATTTACATGCAATAACTTCATAACTTAAGAACTTAAATTGCAATCTCATTATTTAAGAGCTTCAATCTCAATAACTTTCAACTTCGGTTTTGGGTCCCCTAGGCCCTTTTCCGGAAACTAAAATTCATAGTAACAAAGTTTGGCATTTTGAGCAAGCTTTAAGCACTCAAGCACTTCAATACTTAGCTCGTGGGTTTAAAATTTATTAGACTTAATAGGGCACATTTACCAACCATCTTTTCCATTTAAAACGAGGTCGGAGAGAGGCAACGGAAGGTGCTAGGCCGGGGATGGTCTCGTGGCGTGCGACGTCCTTTCCGGGAGTACTCTGATCTTAGGAATGACCTATGGAGCTAGGGTGGGCCTCGTTTCCTTACTTCTTGAGTACCCAACAGTCACTTGGTAATTGTGGGAGGAAAGTATCGGGTTGACACTTAGATAGGATTAAAACAAATCTCACTTAACCACATAACTTAATCCTGGGTCTACAACTTATTGAAAATTTACATTTACACTTGCAAGCTCATTGAACTCATATCTACATTTACATGCAAGTCATTTTATGCATTGTGGATTAATTATCTTACTGGTTATATCTCTTATCTGGAACACTTTACATTTTCACGCATTTTCTATTTATTATTACTGTAATTCGTGGTGTGATCCTTCAAGAAGTTGTGCATCCACCTGGAGGCACTCTCTTGACTGGGTCTTGAGTGGTGTTCATCTTGTATGCCATTGATAAGCAGTCCAATAGTGTAAGATCTATTGTGAGCATGCTTGGCTTGATGTGTTGATGGTTATCTTGTCTTGAGTATCTTTATTTCCTGCACATTCAAGCAATTTGTTAAGTATTGTATATCTTGTATTCATTGTATCTAGTTTAGTCTAACTCTGTACATCTTAGATATTCTTTCTGTATATTTGTAATCTTGTAATGAATCTCCCTTTAACTTAGTTGACCCCTTGCCCAATCTTAGGCACTAGTCTTAGTTGTCCTAGGAAAAGGTTTTGACTACCATTTTATATTGTTGCATCTTGCATTGTTGCATAACATCATAGGCTAGATTTCCCTTGCCCATTTAACAAATTGAAACTAACTCCTAGAAATTTAAACTCTAAATCTCATCTAGTAACTAGGGTCTACCCTCCTTGGCTTCCCTAGGAGTTAGCCTAGACGGAAGAGGTTCAAGTCAAAGTGACAGCGTGTACTTTGAACCTAGGCATTGTGCCTCCGAGGAACAACTAAGTGAGCATGACTTAGCTCACGTTTACAAGTGTGTATAAGGACGACAATGACACCCACTAATGCTCATCCACTAGGGGCACATCCATAGGGATGTCATAGCTCTGGCTCACTGCATTACACAAAAGAACCAAGTCTACACATGTTCACCTATGCTCATCCAAAGGCACGTCCACTCTACAGATCTTCTTTCCCATTGCCTCACACAGGAGAATCATCTGGAGTTTTCTCGTCAACTATGTTTCTCAGAGGAGGCTAACACACCATCTTCATTTCTGTTCTCATGACGATGCACCCAACACTTTGTGATTTCACACGTTCACCTTGTGCTCAGCCACAGGCACATCCAACTCATCAGATCACCTTTCCCACTGGATAATAATCTGGAGTTCTTCTCACTCTCTAAATGGAGGATTTCATCTCTACGTTTCTAGCTCTGTCTCAGACAAGAACCACGTACCCTTCTTAGGGGATTTCTCTCAGGTTTCTAAGCTGAGAGAAAGACTTCACATAGCTGCAATGATCCACACCTCACAGGTTTGTAAGCTGGAGATTGTCTCACATAGCTGCATTCATCAACACTCCCTCTCAGCTAGGGAGGCATTCTTTATCATGCCAAGTCTCACACAGATGCATTTTTAATTTTGTCTTGGCTGGAGTTATCGACACTCCCTCTCAACTAGGGAGCTATTCTTCACAAAGTTTAATTTAGTGAAGATATCTGCAATCTTCTCATGTGTACGATTTTCCTCTACATCATATCTCTAAAATAAGGATATTTCATCTCATTGTATCAGGAAACATTGGGTTCTCAAGGAGTTTTACTCATGGCTCATAGGATCCATCTCATGGTCAAGTAAATATGTCAGAAACTTGTGAAGCCACATTTCTTTGTACACTCGAAGCTTATATACTCGGCCTCTGTGGTACTCAAGGCCACATAGTTTTGTTTCCTGTTGCATCAGGAAACCATGGCAAACTTCACGGTAGAACATGAACCAAATGTATTCTTCCAGTCCACTGTACTTTCTGCTCAATCTGAATCGACATATCCTGCATGTTGAAATAATGTAACTGCAAAGAGTATTCTTATTATTATTGTTATATTATTCATAGGATCAATCCCCATTGTGGATTGATCATGTTGATTATTGTATTAGGACCAAATCCCCTTTTGCGGATTGGTCATCGGACAATTGTAATACGAAGAATAAGAAGTCGGCCCCAACAGTTATTATTGAGACCCAAAAATATAATAAAGGTGGGTTTACCCACCTAGAGTGAGAAGTTGGCCCTGCCAGTAAAAGACACTTCACACGTGCTAGACTTGTATATATAGAGAGGCTAGCACCTCACTTTAACACACAACACACTTGCTCATTTCTAAGAAGCAAGCTGCAACTTACTAGTTGGAGAGAGGGAGAAGAGTGGCACATCTTTTGGAGAGGA
>WSFP011569475.1:0-10802 GCA_009831015.1 Picea engelmannii
TAGCAGTACTTTTCAATTTGATGGTTGATTTTGAGGTTTTGGTTTTAATGGTACCAAATGATAAAAATACGATTTGAAATGATCTCAAAATTTAACGTTTTGAAAAGAAAAAAGAATTCAAAAACATCTTATTTGTTTTTAGGTGCTGATTTTAAGGTATTTCTGAGCTACTATCTAAGTTTTGAAGCCCATGTTTGAAAAATGTTGTAGTTTTGACCCCGTTTTAAAACATGGTTCTACCGGTAGCACCACTTTTTGATTTGGAGGTTGATTTTGATGCTTTTTATGCAAAAATATGGGGGTTTTGGGCCAAAGTTCTCGTTTTGAGGTCACAGTTCTCATTAAGTTGGTAACTATGTTTTTTGTGCAGGTTCAACACATTTACAAGAATAAGGGATTTAAATTCTCAATATTTAAGAGCCATGGGAAAATTTCCAAGATGATCCTTCCTACTAAAAGTGTATATGAACATAATTTCCCATCTTAGAGTGGAAATAAGCCCTTTGGAGTAGCCTCAGGTAAGACTGATAACACAAAGAGAGAACCCTTGAAATGTTGGGGTTGTGGAGAAGAACATATGCTGAGGGACTTCCCAAATAGGAAACAAAACAATAGAAGGGTATACAATGTCCAAGAGGCTACCACAGTCAATGATGTGGCTAGCAGCATGCCACAAACTTATGCATCCTTTGATAATAGACAAGTTGGCCACCAAGCTTCAGTGGTGGAAATGGAAGGTATGATTTCCAACCATCTAGTTTCCATTTTAATTGACCGTGGTTCTAATTTGAGTTATGTTTCCCCTCAAACCATTGAGAAACGTAAATTGTAGCAAGTTAAACATGTTAAATCATGGCTGGTAAACATAGCCACTGGAACCAAAAGAAACGTAATAGAGGTCATGATAGCATGCCAATTTATTATGAATGGATTACCCACCCAAGCAACCCTAAATATACTCCCTTTAGGATCTTATGACCTGTTGATTGGCATGGACTGGTTGGCTTCTCGTTAAACCAAGTTGGACTGTTACAATAAAAAAATAGAGTGTGAATATGAAGAAGGGAGAAAGATAACCTTGCAAGGAATTCAAAATCTTGTCTCAATGAGACAAATATCAATCCTTCAAGTGAAGAAGTATTGTAGAAAAACATGTCCTTTATATGCAATAAAAGTGTTGAAATCTATTGAGGATAGTAAACCAGACCTAGAGGACCATCCCATATTAAGAGAATATAAATATGTATTTCTAGAAGAGGTACTAGGACTGCCTCCAAGAAGGGATATTAACTTTTCAATAGAACTTGCACTCGAAGCGATGCCAGTGTCTAGAACACCTTACAGAATGAGTAAACTAGATCTAGTTGAGCTCAAGCTACAGCTAAAGGAGATGTGGGACAAAGGATACATTTTTCCTAGTGTGTCTCCATGGGGAGCACCAGCCTTGTTTATGAAAAAGAAGGATGGCACACTCAAATTGTGCACAAACTATGGACAATTCAATAAGATGACCATTAAGAATAAGTATCCCTTGCCAAGAATCGATGACTTATTTGACCAATTAAGGGGTGCTACGATATTCTCCAATATTGACTTGAGGTCTGGATACCATCAGGTCCGAATTAAGGATGAAGAAATCCACAAAACAACCTTTAGGACAAGATATGGTCACTATGAATTTGTGGTGGTGCCATTTGTGGTTACCAATGCACCAACGAATTTTATGTGCTTAATGAATAATGTATTCAGTAAGTTCTTGGAAATATTTGTATTGGTTTTAATTAATGACATCCTAATCTATTCCAATAATATGGAAGATCATGAACAACATCTCAAACTATTGCTTCAAGTTCTAAGAGAACATCAACTCTATGCTAAGTTTAGTAAGTGTGACTTTTTCCATAAACAAGTCCATTACTTAGGCCATGTCATTTCTGAAGAAGGAGTGACAGTTGATCCTGACAAGATCAAATCCAATATGGATTGTCCTTCCCCAAAGGATGTATCTGATATCATATCCTTATGGGCTTAGCAGGATATTATAGGAGGTTCATAAAGGAATTTTCCAATATTAGTTGCCCAATCACCTCCCTCCAGAAAAAGGGAGTTAAATTCGTTTGGACATCAGAATGTGAAGAGATATTTCAAAAAATGAAATTCCTTCTAACCAATGCACCTATGTCGAATATTGCAGACCCAAACAAGGAATTCCTTCTGTGTACAGATGCTTGCAAGGGCTCGGAGGAGTCCTTATGCAAGAAGGACATGTAATTTTCTATGAATCCATAAAGTTGAGTGAGCATGAAATCAATTATGTGACCCACAATCTAGAATTGGATGCCATAGTACATGCTTTCAAAAATGTGGAGGCATTACCTCCTAGGTAAAAGATTTGTGCTTATGATAAACCATAGTGGGTTGAGATATTTGTTTGATTAACCAAAACCCAATGCTAGACAATCTAGATGGATAGCTCTCCTTAGTGAGTTTGATTTTGAAATCAAACATATCAAAGAAAAATAAAATAAGGTGGTTGATTCCCTTAGCAGAAGTATGAAATTAATCCACTTGGAATTTGTAAGAACCTATGAAATGGACGTCAAGGAGAGAGTCAAAAGTGCACAAGAAACATATGTGTTTTTCAAGACTGTAAAATCATACTTGGAACAAGAGACGACATGGATGAGGTATGAGGGTTATCAATTGCTAAATGGTGGACTATTAACTTACAAAGGTAGGTTTTATATTTTCAATTTTTAAAACTTGAAGAGGTTCATAATGGATGAACTACACAAAAGACCATATATTGGTCATCCTGGTTATCAGAAAATTATCATCGCTACTAGGAAATTGTTTTATTGGCCCGGATTGGAAAAGGACATAGCTGATTACTCAACTAAGTGTCTATATTGTCATCAATTTAAGGCACAACACTGACATCCAGCAGGGTTGTTGCAACCCTTACCAATCCTAGAATGGAAATGGGAAACCATATCCATGGATTTCATCACAGGGTTACCAAAATCAACCAAATAGAATGACACCATCATGGTAGTTATGGACAAACTGAGCAAGGCTTCTTACTTCATTCCTGTCAAGTCAACTTGCAAGGCAATAGATATTTCGAGTATTTTGATGAAGGAAATATTTAGACTGCATGGCATGCCTAAGGAAATTATATCCGACAGATATACAAAATTTACTTCAAAGTTTTGGAAATCTCTATTAGTTGGTTTTGAAACTAAATTTATATTTAGTACAATCTATCACCCTCAAACTGATGGGACGAGAGAGAGGGTAAACCAAGTGTTAGAGTACATGCTAAGGATGCATGTAATGCATCAATCCAAGAAGTGGGAAGACTACCTACCACTGGTAGAATTTGCTTATAATAATGGCTATCAAGAGTCATTGAAGATGATCCATTTTGAGGCCCTCTATGGTAGACAATGCAAGATTCCAATCAACTGGGATAACCCAGTAGATAAAATTACAATCGGTCCAGATATGCTTAAAAAAATGGAACAACAAGTAGTTCAGATAAAATGAAATATGAAAATAGCTCAGGATAGATAGAAAGAGGACTCCTAGAGATTTTAAAACAAGGGACCATGTCTATCTCCGAGTTAGACCTAGGAAAATCTCCTTGAGAATGGGAGCATGTGCCAAGCTAGCACCTTAGTATTGTGCACCCTTTGAAATTTTGGATAATGTTTCATAATTGTTGAAACATGGGTTTTCTAGGATGGATCATGATTCTATGGGAGAGATTGTGAGGGGAATAAAAAATGGTTGAGATGACCCCCACCAAACTAGTACCTTACTGGATTTAATTGCTCAAACCCAGAACATTCCTCTGAACCATAAATGAATTACTAGTCAAGATGGTAGTTGGAAAATCCTCCTCAAGAGTTAATGAGGAGATGGGGCATAGTACCCATCTGTAAGGATTCCAGACCTGACCATGAGCTGGGGATTCAGACCCATGCAATATTGTTGAAGAAGGAAATAAATGAATTAATTTGTGGCTAGATGCATATCTACAAGGAAGCAGAGTGGATAGACCAATATCTAGAAGAGAAGAGATATCTTTCAACTCTCTGGTTCGAAGGAAAACTAATAAACAAGCTCATTTTGGGCCTAAGAATTTGTTGGCATCATTTTCATTCCAAGATAATAAATGGGGATGACGAGTGACTATTGAAGTACTCGTTGAAGACCCCCTTTCTTGGTACAGAGAAAATAATTTTCCAAGTCCATATGGGAGGACAAGAGTAACCTTTGTCCTTCACTGTTGCTAAGCAAGAAGAAAGAGTCTCTCTTAGAGCATCATGGTCTAGCTAGGGGGTGGCCAGTGGTAAATCCACTCAAGAGTGGTTGTGCCTATGGTTGGGTGGAAACATGCACCCCTTTCAGCAGTGGTTGCATGAATATGATCTTTTATTAGTATTCTCATACTCTTTGTAATGAAATGGAAGTGATGGTTGAATGTATGTATTTATGGTTAAGTTTTAGAGTGTTTGAACAATAAGTAGAAATGATAATTTTCTTTTGTAAACTGTTGTATTTACATGGTCTTATGTTTGCCTCAGTTTAATAGCTAGAGAGATATGGGATGTGATTTTGTAAGTGAGTCTAAGTATAGGATACAGGTTCTGAATTGGCTGGAAATTTCCTAAGGGGATTTTTCCCAAGGATGGACTTTGTAGTGTAAGAGTCGGGATGGGTTTAGCCAGATTATTTCAGTCCTATTAACCTCTCACATTTACCTTTGCAGGAAAACTAAGTCTGAATTATGTGGAAGAAGGGTGCCCCCTTCAAACCTTTCACATGTGTGACCGAGGGCTCATGTCCATGTCCTTAACCAATTCATGACTAAGGGATTATCATGTAGCCCACAATAATTTTCAGAGGACCCATGTGACCAAGCTATAGGAACCCTATGTTAGGCCCAAAAGGTGTTAAGCCTTTCTGGATTCGAAACTCCGGGAGTTCAGAGCTCCGGGTTGTTACGACCTTACCATTTGCAATCTGGTCAAAGGAAACTTATTGACATGGTTAACCACAAGATTGACCGACATCTGGAGGTTTCCCTAACCGTGGTAGGGCATGTCCCACCATTAAACCCTTTCCCACTTACCAATCACAAAGTATCACAAGTTAGTGATTCAAGGGTATTTGGGAGTCCCCCTGGTCATTGGACCTATGGTGAGGTAAGTCCAACGTTGACTACTTCAGGAAAACGGAGGTGTTGTAGTAACAAATTCTCTAAATGCTAAAGTTACAAATTGATATGAGCCATGGATATGGGGATTTTTTTGAGAACACCTCTTAACCATTTGATCAACTAGTTCAGGGACTTGTGTACAGTATTTCAACGAAGTCTTACTTCGGGAGAAAGGAGCTACCATAGCACCAAAACCCCTGAAGGATAGAGATGTGAATGCTTCAGTAGTCACTCGTCAGCCCCATTTATTATCTTGGAATGAAAACACACCATATATATATCTAGGGATGTTTCGGGATCCTTCCTCGCCATTGGATTCCATGTGGCAGTCAGTCTGATGTTGACCACTCCGAGAGGAAGGGGGTGGTAAGCGAGCGAAAGCCTCCAAATTCCAAACTCACGAAGTTATGCGAGTTATATATCTAAGGATGTTGTGGGGCCATTCCCTACTATTAGATCTAGACTGTGGTCGTCCCGACACTGACCACTCTGAGAGAAAGGAGCAGGTTACATAGTGGATCCCCCCAATTCCGAAGTTATGAAGTATTGGAAGCCATAGATCAGTGGATCTACATGGACACATATTGATAGTGAGATACAAGAGCGTAGGAAATCTATCATTTCGGAGTGACGTGGCACACTGACATCACCCAAGGCGATGTGGACCCATGATTGACGTGCCACATGTCACCTAGATTCGTACGTTTCACAGACCCTATGTGCCCATTAAAACATGACATGTGTCACCCACTAAAGGGGCCACATGTTATCTCTTCCTTGTTGTGTGTCACCTCCCCTGAAACCTACTTGCTTGGCCTATTGGCAGGTGGAGTACTTGGGACCCATATTTCCTTGCCTCTACATTTAATGCACCATCGCATGTAAGGGCGGACCCTTCAGGAGTTCAGGACTTCAGAAATCCGGAGGATTTGGGTGTAGTGTCATAGATAAGCCAAAAGGTCGAAGGCTGGAACCACATGGCAAGATTTCAGGATCCTTCGAGAGTTCAGGATTTCATGACTCCAACGGATGTGCATGCAGAAATAAAAGTGGGCATTCAATGTCAAATGTCGAACTCCCCTCTAGCCTATCTGTTAAATGAGGACCAGGCCCCTATCGTTGGATTGCACGGTGGATGGAATTCCACCATGGATGTAGAAATTTGGCGATGGTATGAATGATATGGAACCACATGGGCACCATGTGGTCCTTGACTAATAACTTCTGAAGAGCTTTGGGAGGCAATAAATTGCAATCCAGAGCTCGGATTTGAGCCTAGTAATAGTCGTTAGAAAGCTAGGATTGATTAGAAGAGGATGAAAACCTATGAAAGGGGATTCAACATGATTAAAGTGAGAAACATTTTGATTCCCCATCCCTAGAAAGGGTACTTAGGGGTCTTGTGTGTTACAATTTTGAACATGGATAATCAAACTTATCGGTACACCTTAACGATGCATATCGGTGTGTTTAATGATAAATGTAGCAATGGTGTTCCAAATAACATAAACCACTCGAGATGTTTCTTGTTTTCTGATAAAGTGCACCCTTCAGGATGTGTATGATTTATTAAAGGTGCACTAGTTACTTTACCACATTCATTTTGCAAACATAAAGTTATTTTAGTTTTTGATAAATACAAAATCATTATATATGTTTTTGTTTTATAATTTCAATTGATTTTATCTATATATATTTGCCTAAAAATAATTGTATGTGAAGTATCGATGATGACGATGAGCACGGGAGTAGGAGAAACAACATCAAGTCGACATGTACAACTTTGTACATGAGTGAGATGCTAGAGAGAGAGAGAGGGAGATCATCCCTTGCCCTATTACACTACAAATTCATTTCTTTTTGAGGAATGTTGGCCTAAAGTTTTTATTATAGAAAATCAGTTACATAAGAACAATAAAACATAGAGCTAATTTCACACACTTAGCAAAAATTGATTTCAGTATTAATTGAAAATAACCCACATTAGAACTATACTTCATAAGCTAAAACACACACTACTAAGAAAAATTGCAGTGGAAAATAACAATGAACAACAGTCACAAATCCATGTGAATACCCATAAATGTTGGCAACCAGCCATGGAAAACCCGAATGTGGGGAAACCCAATGAGAGAGATTTTATTTCTTCTTCAGGAAGAAATTACAAGCTATGACAGTCAATATGGTAGAAAAAGATAACTTATAGGCACCCAACAATTCCCTTATTTTTTGTCTATAAAACCATGCCAAATCCGTATTGTTATATGACCCACTTCACTGAACAACACCTTGAAATTTGTTCCAAATGTAAGCTATACAGACATAACAAAACCCCCTCCAACATCAAATAAAAACTGCATCCTTGCCTCGAAAATCATGCCAACATAAACAACTTTGAAATTCATGCCCTTTCTCCTTATTGTATGAACTATACAGATTCGTACAATATGGCGTTAAACAAAAGCACCTCTCACATAGAAAAATGTCTTGGGAAAATGGCCTAGTTTGTTGCCTTCACTCTCCTTCTACGAGCTCTCTCATAAAGCTCTCTGAAAAATGTCTTGCACATTACCCTAGGTTCACTCTTTTAACCTGAAAATGACTTTTCACATCTAAATGCCTTTTCATCTTCCCAATCCCTAAATATAATGGCTAAGATCTAATATTTACTTTACAAGATCAAGGGACATGATTCATTCCCTCCAAAATGAATCACTTAAAATATTAAAGTACAATTTCACTTTATGACATAAGTTCACTTTATGAAATAAAATCACTTTAATATTAGAAGGTTACTTTATAAAAAGTTACTTTAAAAAAAAAGAGCCACTTTATTACAACTTTATAAAACACCTTTTACAAAGTTAAGTGTCTATCAGTGTAAATGTGAGGTCACTTCCGCATACAAGAAAAAACATGCGGAGTACCTCTCGAGATACCAAAAGCTAACACTCCCTCTTAGTGAGGGATGTACTCATTTCCATCACCATCATCTGGTCCCATCCTCAAGTCCATTACACTGTTCGCAGTAGGAGATCCCTTTGAACCTAGAGCCAAACTCAACACTTGCAAAAAACTCAAACCTAAAGACCTCCTGCTGGCAACAACTCTGAACCATGAGCTCCTAGGAAAATCCACTCCACCATGAGTTTATGTCCACTCACACTAGTTGAGCCTCCTGTCGGTGCTAAGAAGAGAATCCCTTTCTTCCCTCAGATATCGAGACTGAATCCTTGGTACCACTATAGTGTCAGAAGCCTCCTGCTCCTCATACGACTCTGAATCATAACATGTAGGTTGTCCTCGCATCATGTACAACCTATTCATACGATCACCAATCAGTTGTGGTTCGACCGGATCCACTCCCTCCCTGTAGATAAATACATGTCCCCTCTTAAACAATATAGAATATCCAACATCTTCCAAGGCTGATGTTGTGGGCAAGTTAACCCTCAACCTCAAAACGAACAAAACTCCATCAACCTCCTGGAGTTCTCCATACTCAAGTCAGAATCTAATCCTTCCAACTCCACATACATCTCGTGCCATACCTCCTTCACTCTCCACTAGCTGACCAGGACTAGTCTCCGTGATATAGAGAAATATATGCCATATTCTTGTCATGTGACAAGAGGCTCCACTATCAACAATCCTTCTACTATCATGAACAAATCCACAACTATCGACACTAGATACTAGAGTGACCAAAGAGAATTCCCTATCAAACTTGGACAAAAATTCCTCTATAGTTGTTAATGCTACTGTATCAGGCCCCTCTTGTTCCTTCCTCTTCTTATTATTCTTAGGACACTAAGAAGAGAGGTTCCCTAATTGGTTGTGTTAGCTCCCAAAATGAAACCGTCCTTTTGGTCGAGTTTTTTGGTGGATAGCATGGCTATCGGCAGTGTCCTCAAGTCATTTTTGAGTTTTTATAGCTGCAAAACTTAGGTTTTGGTTTTTGTCTTAGAAAATAATATGACCCATAAAGTCTTCTTATCAAAATTTTCATAATTCACTTTCAACAGCTAACGTGTGTCCAAAAGTTGAGTGTTAGCTGTGGAAAGTAGCGACTTTCAGCAGCTAAGGAGCGCTTCTCATAAGTCTATGCACTGTTGAAAGTGGTGAATTTCAAAATATCCAAGAATTGGTTTCGCGGGTCATGCGCTGGTGAAAGAGCAGACTTTCCACAACTACGAAGAAGTTCTTTCAAGGTCGTGCATTGTTGAAAGTGGAGACTTTCCACAGCTAACGGGGGTTTTCCACACGGCCTTGCACTGGTGAAAGTGGTAAATATCAACAGATAAGGGGTGTTTTCCACTGGTCGTTGGCTAAAAAAAGCGAGAATCACGTGCGTGATATCCACGTCTTAAGGCAAATCATGATATGATCATCCCACGTCAGGCATATCCAAATCATGTGCTGATGAAAGTGGGTAATGATGGAAACTCAAATTTTGCACGTCAAAATAGGATTGTGATGTGAATCCAGCTCACAAACTCATGCTCCACAATCATGGCATTAGGGATGGCAAGTTCGAGTTCAGTGGTGCAAGTACAGAGGAGGTATCGCCGGCCTGACAACATCAAATAAAATTGTGGTTTCCATATCACGCATCGTTCATAGAGGTCTGTTAAAATTTCTAATGTTAGAAAACAAAGCCGACTCCCAAAGTTCTTTCAACAGTGCAAGACCTCGGCCCAATAGCATATCACAGTGTTTGGTGTGCAGAACCGTTTGGGGTTTTGAATTGCAAATGGAAAGAATGATGCTTAAACTTGCAGGGAACTTTTCAATCCCTTCCCGAGATCCAAATGAATATCTGAAAACACCATTGGAAATCTTAGATTCTCTATATGTCGATCGACTATTCAGGCATGAAAAATGGATTTTCTATGACCGAGAAATTCGATTTTGAAAATCTGCTCTTTTCAACAGCTAATTCGTCGAAAATTTTGCTAGTTAGCTGTTGAAAGTGCCGCCTTTCAACAACTAAGGAGTGTTTTTCATGGGCTATGCGCTGTTGAAAGCCTGTCACGGCCAGAATGTTACGATTTTCTCCTAGATCATAATTTTTTGCATGAGAATGAATTGAAACCTCTTCTAACGCTTTATTAATGAATTATCAAATCTATTTAATCAGCCACTTTTGGAAAATGAAGAGAAGAAAAGGTGTACAAATGTCATTTACCATCTTTAAAAGAGGCATAATTTCAGGGTTTTGGGAGCCACATCACATAATTCGAATTTCAGAGAGCCTTGGGAGGCTGAGCTACACATCATCAGATTTCAACCATATTTTGAGGGCCAGCAGATAAAGATTTACTTTATTTGAGGATCTATTCCTATTTTTTGTTTACTATTTCTGGAAATTCAGATCCATAGTTTTAGGATCTAATAACTGAATTGTTAAGCTATAAAGCTACAGAATGAATATGAATGAGGGGGTTCAGTTTTGGATATAGAAATTCTCTATTGTACACAGGCTTTTGATGCTAATACTAAATCACAGGTTCCTTTCTATTTTGATGTCAGTTTTCCACATTCCTTCTATATTGTTATCTGTGTTGTCAAGCCT
>WSFP011569476.1:0-10802 GCA_009831015.1 Picea engelmannii
CATCGATTCGACTTATAAGATTGAAATCCAAAGGTTATTCAATACGCCTTTGTGAAACTCAAACCATTGTAGTTTCATATCAAATCAAACTTGTATGATTACCAAGTGTTTTGGTTCCGCATCCAACATGTTTATATTTCAAATTTTTTTAGAATAATGCAACCAAAATTCTCAAAAAGACAAGAACTCATAGCAATAAGGATCATAGCATATAAAACCAAAATTAATTACAACCCTTATAGAATCAAATGTGATCAATAAACTTTCATGCTTAATGGCTTATAAATCGACTTGAACAATCAAAGTGAAATGGACACAGTTTGAAAGAACTTTTGCAGTCAAGTGTTAAACCAATGGTCAAGTGTCTTTCAACAAATCAATAAAAGACGACGACAGTCCAGACAACGAGAGAGGTGTTTTCACACTTCCAGTTGTGAAAACTGAATCGAAATCAAATTGTAATTTTCGCAAAAACGAAACAAATGTCTAGTAGCACAATGCGACGATGATTTGTCGAAATGAGACAAGGGGTGTAGGCAGCGTTTTAAGAGCAACTAAAAAAATAGTTGGCTGCCAACAATGGAGACACGCTGGGCGAAGCAGTTATCTCTGTAAAAAGAAATGGATTTAAATCAGGACAGCAAAGAAAAATCTGACTTAAAACAACAACCAGAAAATCGTACTCAACATCATCATAAACTATCTTTTCCAACAAAGTTTTTAAAAGATGCAAACCAATAACAGTCCTAAAGATCAGCGAGTCGTGATTTTTTATGATAGAATCTTCAATACTGTTGGCATAGCCACTGCTGCCAGCAGGCGTCCATAGCCTCGACAGGGTTGCCATTTAACCCACTCAGACGTCTTTATCCTTTCAAGAAGCTCTATATTAGAATAAAGGACTTTTTAAAAGAGGTTTCTCATAATTTTTTAGATTTTCATTTACCCGACATTGCTTCGCTTCCAGCAGGCCTGTTTAGTACCCCGACGAAGTTGTCTTGGCGCCATGCTTGCATTGCCCCGCTGCCAGCGGACCTGTTCAGTATCCCGGCGGGTTTACAAACACTTCCCACAGCTCTTATTATTTTTTTTTTCTTTTATAGATGGCTGAGCGGGGTGACGCTGAAAAATCTTAATATTTTCTCATAATTTTCAGACCTCATCAGAATTTTTTTTTTTTTTTTGAATTTTTTTTTTTATTATACTGTCCTTGATTCAGCTCCAGAAATGTTTTACTTCTAAAACAACTTACTTTGACAGGGAGACATCCTTGTTGAGTCATTCCTTTACGAAAAAGGAACAACGTAAAAAGATAAAGATAATCACGACAAACTTCACTTAGAGATTGTAATTAGTAAACGTCTTTCAAACAACATTTATCATTTTCATAAATACATATCACTAATGTCTGTACAATCTTCCAGAAGTTATTTCAGCGAATAGATTTTTCTTGTAGTCTATGTCTGAATGGCTCAGTGTATAAGCATGCATATGTTTCAAAACACACAAAAACACACCACACTTGATCAATCAAATCAAAATAAAAAAAAAAAAGGAAAACAAAAGAAAAAAAGGAAATATTTACATAATATACAAAGCTAAAAATCAGGCAAAGTACCTTTTCAGGGCTTGGTCATTCACCGGGTAGGTGTCAAGCTGCCCTTCAAGACTCTGCAAATGAAACGAACTAGGACCCAACTTTTCAGCAATTAAGAATGGCCCAAGCCACATATTTTGAAATTTAGTGTGCTCACCCTTCCCTTCATGCGGTTTGTCCCACTTTAGAACGAGATCGCCTACCTCAAAATTCCTGTCAGAAGCGGAACTAGAATCGAACCAACTTTTGATTAGTTGTTGATGTTGATCTAGCTTATGCTTAGCTTGGGTTCTTACTTCTTCTAACTTCATCAACGCGTTAATACGGCTTTCCAAAGGGGGACATTCTTCTTCTTGAACTTTTTGTGACAATTGGAGCGAAGGAAGAAGAATGTGAGGTGGTAGAATGGCTTCTCTGCCATAAACAAGGAAAAAGGGAGAGTTACCTATAGCGGCTTTGGGTGTTACCCTATCATCCCACAGTACATTAAGTAGTGCGTTGTGCCAATTCTTGTGATTTTCAGCCATGGTTCTCTTGATAATCTTGATCAAGTTCTTGTTGGTTGATTCCGCTAAGCCATTACCCTGGGGGTAGTAACTCGCAGAATACTTAAGCTTTATTCCTTTTTCTAAGGAAAACTCGGTCATCTCAAGAGAAGAAAAGTATGAAGCGTTATCAAAGACTAGACAATCAGGGATCCCGAAACGGGTAATAATATGCGAGTTAAGGAAAGCAATCACCTGACTTGTATTAATCGTTTTTAGCGTGGCGGCTTTAGACCATCGAGTAAAGTAATCAGTGGATGTCACAATGTACTTGTGCTATTGTGAGGATGGAGGGTTAATAGGACCAATGATATCAAGGCCCCATTGTTGGAAAGGAGAATCGACTGTGACGGGTTGCAAAGGGAAGGTTGGTTTTTGCAATCGCCCTGATGTTTTTTGACAAATGATACATTTTTGGAACAAGGCATGGGCGTCTCTAAAGAGTGTAGGCCAGTAGTAACCGGCTCTTAAGACTTTATGAGCAGTGGTGTCGCCACCAAAGTGACCACCAGCTTCTCCTGCATGCAACTCAAGCAAGACTCTTTCTTCTTCGTCCTTTTCAAGACAACGCATCAGTATGTCGTCAAAATTCTGACGAAACAATATACCATTTACTAGATGAAAGGAGGTGGACTTTAGTCTCAATGCTCTTCTCTTAGTAGGGTCAAGGTGACGAGGTGTTGATCCATGTTGAAGACAGTGTCTAATATCGTCATACCAGGGGCTCACGAAGTTTTGTGTACAACAAATCATATTATGATCGTGGTTTTCTAGGTCCGACGTATCATTATCTTCTTGTTGTTCAATTTCTGAATCAACTACCAATTTACATAACCCTTGGCCTCTCACGATCTGTGCTGGGGTGATCTCTAGGTCATACTCCTGCAAGGAGGTGACCCAGTTGGCTCTTTTCTCTCCTAACTCCTTTTTCACTAACAAGTTCCTAACGACAGGGTAGGGGACAATGATCTTCGTCCTTGACTTCAAAAGATATGACCGGAAATGCTTAACTGCCTTAAAGACAGCGTAGACTTGCCGATCAACCACTGGGTAGTTGAGTTCAGCACCTTTGAAAGTAGAGCTCATAAAGGCGATGGGTACTTCGTTGTTTTCAGAGTTCTTTTGAGTAAGGACCACGGCATAGGAATGATCAGAGGAAAAAGTATAAAGTGTAAAGTCTTGGGAGAAATCAGGGCTCATGAGAGACGAAGCATCGATTATGGCCTTCTTTATGTCGTTGAAAGCTTGGTTTTCAGTAGGTCCCCGGTGATATTGGGTGTCCTTCTTAATCAGGTTTTGGAGAGGTCTGACCATTTCGGAGAAACTGGGGACAAATCTTCTCACGAAATTGATCTGGCCTAGGAAGGACTGCATGGATTTCTTGGAGGTCGGTGGGGGAAGTTTGGAAATGACCTGGGTCCTCTCGGGGTCAATAATCATTCCATCACTAGACATAATGAATCCTAGCAGCTTACCTTGTTCTACTGCAAAGATAGACTTCTTGGGGTTCAAGGAGATGCCGAATTTACGACATCGTAGCAGAACGGCTCGAAGGTGAGCTAGATGATCGTATTTGTTCTTAGAGTAAATGGTCACATCATCTAGGTAGACTACTACGGAGTGATTGATCAAGCCTCGGAAAGCAATATCCATTTCTCTCTGAAAAGTAGCACCGACATTAATCAATCCAAAGGGCATTTTGCGATAAGCATAAGTGCCCCATGGGGTACGGAAGGTGGTTTTCAGCTGGTCTGGCAGAGACATCAAGACTTGGTTGTATCTAGAGAAACCATCCAGTAAGGATAGCCTCTCGAAACCAGATACTTGTTGTAGTATCTGTTCCATGGGAGGGACAGGATAGTTATCTTTGTCAGACGCTTTGTTGAGGTTCCAGAAATCGACACAAAGTCGAATTTCCCCGTTTTTCTTCCGCACTGGGACGAGGTTGGATACCCATTGAGTATGTCGAACATGAAAAATTATTTTAGCACTAAGGAGTTTATTCAGTTCTTTTTGTACGGTCGGTTCTAACTTTGGATGCATTTTCCTCAACTTCTGCTGGAAGGATAAGGTTTGGGGCTTCATCGGGATGACATGCTGTATAATATTAGGATTGAACGTTTTAAGATCGCCATAGGTCCAAGCAAAGACATCCTTGAATTCTTTAAATAATTTGACGAAAGCAGCTTTTTCTTGTTTACTACATCCCAAGCCTAAATTGATACATTGAGGATTTTCACTAGTTCCTAGATTAACTTTTTCATAAGACAATGAGGAACTATTTGTTTTGCAATTGACCGTCTTTTTGAATTTATCTTCAAAATCATAAAACTTTTCTAGTCTAACAACAGATTTGGGTATGAAATTTACCATGTCCGATAGAGCTTCAGGAGATTTTGGATTAGGTATTACCGTAAAGTCATGTAAAGTGTCATCATGTGTTTGTTCATCTATCACAACACCTTGAAAGGTTTCCTCCATGTGAAGAAAGTTGATGATTTGCTGATCATCATCAAATATTTGATGATGCTCCCGAGTCAACCATACAATTATGCACATTTCTGTTGAAGATTTCAAAAGTTAAAAGAAAAGGAGGAACGTTTTTGCGCGTACTTAGAGTTGTGGCTTGCGGTTTCCTACTCGCATTTTCTACGACTACTTTATCTGAATTATATACACTATTTACATTGTTATTTACATTATTTACATTTGGTACAGGAAGGCTTCCTTTATCATGAGAACCAGGATTATCTTTTGTGGAAGTCTTCTGTGGCACTTTGCTTTGTGCAACCTTGCTACCATTTGAATTATCATTCTTGCCATTGTCTGAAATATTTTGCAACATCTTCTGTAACAAAAATGGAAACTTTAACAACTCATAAATAGAAATGTTCGCACGTAATTTCTTAAGATCTTCAACAACATCATAATCTAATTTAGGGTTGGCATTACTCTGTTTAGTTTCTACTGATTTAGATGGCTTTGGAGGTACAGTTGTAGTGTTATCGGCAGGAGGTTTGTTTGCGGTCTTGCTCCTAGTATTGTAAGGGTGCATAGTCTCAAAGTTGGCTTGAAAGATACTATCATAGAGGTGACCAAAGCTATTTGGAGAAGACTCTACTTCTTGGGTGGTTTCCTGTTCGACCTCCTCTTGAGGAAAATCAGGAGGGATCAAGTCATCCTGGGCTCCTAGAATTGATTGGAGAGCGTATTGCAAACTTTCTAGGTTCATGCCTTCAGGGTTAGGATTAGGCCGGTTTGTTTGAAAAGGCTTCCAGAAAGGAGGTTTGTAGGGTCCTTTACTCGAAGAATCTTCTTCCGTTGACCTTTTTAAATCTACGACTTGATTAGATAACTTTTGTACAACTTTGGTTAAATTTTCCAAATCAGAGTTTTCGGGTTGTGTTTTGTTTTGTGTAGGCCTGGGAAGAATTTCAATCTTTTTCTTGAAAGAAGAAACAGTCTCAGTCTCGTTGCTAGAGGAATATTTAAGGCTAAATATATATTTTTCAATTTGAGTAGCCTCTTCAAAGGCTTCTAACAACGTTGCCTTTTTGGATCTTTTCACCCAAATAGCTATACTTTGATGTAGAGCTTTAGTGTAATAAGCTATTACAAGGCTTTCTGCAGGCATAGAGTCTGCAGGGATTCTATTCTTAAGCGTTAAAAATCTTTGATTAAAATCTTTAACTTTTTCTTTAGCATTCATTTTTAAGTTTGAAAGATCCATGACTAAGACTTCCGGAGGTTTTCCATCTCCGAACTTTTCCAAGAAAATTGACTCAAACTTTTCCCAAGATAATATGGTGTGAGGCTGTTGGGAAAAATACCAAGTGGATGCATTACCCTCAAAGGTGTAAGGGAACAACCTGCAGACAACATCTTCATGTTCTACATTACGGAGTCTGATGGCTAACATAAATTTCTTAATATGGTCTTCTGTTATTTGTTTAGAATCGGGATCAAACTTAGGAAGCCATTTCTCTGGATGCTTAGGTAAAGGGTGTTGGGCTCTTGGTACAGCTACAACATCCTAGTCCAACCATGGTCTAGCAGGGTTGTTCTGATTTGCCATTGGGGTAGTGGGTGTAAGGGGACATGAAGGTGGATTGCCTTCATCCGAAGAGGAATCTCCCCCTGAAGAGGAAGGAGATGAGGGAGGTGGTGAAGGAGGAGGTGAAGGAGGTATCCCAGATCCTCCTGCAGTAGGATTTGTGTTTGGATCCATAGGATTCACAGTGGGATCTATATCACCTAATTGTTCTCTGACTTCGGAGAAGTCTAAAGGTTGGCCCCACGGGCGATGTGGTTGCCTAAGACTAGAAAAGGCTTTATGTGATTTAATAAGAGATTGTCTAAAAATTTCTTGAATATCACCACCTGAAGGATTAGGGGTTGTTGGCTAAACTGTGATCTGAGGATCTTCGGTTGAAGTAGTTGTTGTTTGAGGGGGGATATTATCTTGTGAACGACTTCTAGTCACTTTAGGTGTGCGAGTAGGTGGGGGATGAGTCTTGCGACCACCTCATGCCATTAATTAAGCTTAGGCCCTCCTTCTAGCGCCATTTGTTGATGGGTGAAACAGTCCATCCGTCAACTGGGAGAGTGGAACCGGTCCGGGGTTGTCTAAATAACCCAAGCCGTTTGGAATGGACCACCCTGACGAGTTTAACGGCTCCGTTGGCCGCTCTAAGGTCTCCTAAGAAAACCAAAGAGAGAATTGATCTGAGTTAAGTAATCTAAACTAAGGAAACTAGAAACTAATAAAAATCAACTAAAACAAACTAACTAACTAAATAAAAGAAATCAAACTAAAATAGAGGAAACTAGAAACTAATAAAACAAATAAAGAAACTAATATACTAAAATATAAACTATGAAAACTATTCTATCTACAAACTACAAATTATTCTAATAATAACTCAAATCAACTATCTAATTATCAATTTAATTACAGTTTATTCACAAATATACATTACATACAATCTACAGATTTGGATCAAACCTGTGAAACTAATTTGTTTGCTGTCCCAAGACAGCGAAGATAACTCTTTTTTTTTTTTTGATTTTATAATTTATGAATAAGAAAGTAAACTAACTGAAATTAAAACAAATCAAAATTATATCTATATTAAACTACTTAATAAAAGTAGTAAACTAAATACTAATTGACCTGGAAACGCTCCAAATCTTCCCTGTGTATGATGACTTCTAAGTTGATTGGAGGAGGGAAACTCACACCAGTTAATCCATATGCTTCTCGTAAACGATCAGCGATGCGGCTTCTTGAAGTATGTTACAGGACAAACAAGACATAAAAGAATGTCATAAAAAAAATTTGATTATAAATTCCTGCAAAAGGGGAAACCTATTATGCAGCAAATCTATATATTACAGTTTGATTTATGAAGAAGACAAAGCTATGATCCATAAATTGAACTGGCAACTGTTATGTCTTTTATCTATTTGGAAGAAACAAGATATAGATAACAATAATAAGATTATATCAATTGCATTTGATTTAGGTAGCTAAAGCAATACTAAATCATAAACAAGCTGATATACAAAACATGGAACAAAGTGTCGATATATTGAAAAGCGAAAGCTATGACAAAACACCAATTCTGCTCCAGTTTGAATCAGAATTCTATATCCGTGTTCTCCCACAAATGAGGATGATTATTATTACAAAACCATAGGTTTATATAGGTTTCTCACAAGGTAAAACCTCCTTGTGAATAATAGTAAATAGTTTTACACAATCTGGGAATAATCCCAAAATCCCTAAAACTAAATAACTAAAAATGCAAGTGGAATCCTTAAGATATCTTCCAACTGCTCCTCATACCCATTGCCAATTCGAATTTTCTTGTAATAGATACAAAGATCAAGTTATAGGAGTTTTTTATTAAGAAAACAATAAAAAAAATACTCTACAGACTTAGCTACAGAATCGTTTGATTCTGTAGCTAGTCTAGAATAGTAAACAGGACCATATATACAATCAAATCAAATCCAATCCAATCATCTTTTAATAATCAACAAATTATTAATGATTCAAAAATAATCCTTTTTAAATCAAATCAAATCGAACAGAATACAATCGGGACAGAGTAGGAATGCTCTGTTTTCCCAATTTGCATAAAATCGAATCAAATCTTAACAATATTGTTTCATAAATACAAATCAATGGTAAACCAAATCGCATAAAATACAAACAATCATTATCGATTAGCATAAGATTCATATCATTTAATGTATTGCCAATATAGAAATCCATTACGATTTCATGCATCACTGTATCCATAGAATCCAACCACAGTTCTCATTTGCTGAGTTTCAAATAATTCACAGGTATAGTCGTAACTGTAATTGACTAATTAAAATCACAACAGCAGATTGATATCATTCAATTAAAAGAACGATGTATGAATTTCTTCCAATGTTATCGGATGAAATCATACTCCATAAATATCGACTCAACAGTCATCATGTTTGATCACCTCATAGTCGACAGACAGGGTTTTGACAGAGTCAGCAAACTGGGCATATAACTGAATTTAATTATAGACACAAATCGTAAGACTTGATATGATCAATCCATCCCTGTAATCTCAATTGAATAATACATTTTTTACCATCGAAATACAGTTCACATCGTAACAACTACTATTGTTTTCCATTCGAAATTCGGTTATGTAATCAATGAAATACGAATTGGTCTTAACATAGAATATACAATCAGCATAGCTAACCAATTTGCCCATCATATCGCACAAGATATAACCAAATCGAACAGAGATATCATTTGTAATAGAAAGGATAACAGAATATTCAAATCAAATCATGATCAATCAAACTAAATCTAATCAAAATCAATCCAGAAAACAATAATCAAAAACTTATATACCACAAATACATGACAGAGCAAGTCAACAATGTATGCAGTGCTTATGATCATGCCATATAAAAGAGTGAAAGTTATACCATTACATTTGCTGAGGCTACGTCAATTTTGAATTGACAATCGCAGTAGCAGACTCGACATTTTTGAACAGGATTGAACCCGTGGTTCGTTGCTTCTTGTCGTTGGGTTGCAACTTTGCATTCTGACCAGTGAGACTCGCCACCTGGTTTTCCAAATCATGGATTTTGGATTGCAACCTTGGGACATCCAAGTAATACCTTTCCAACCACAGCCCACATTGATCACAAGGTGTTGCAATAGGTTGAGCAGTCGAGGGTTTCGATGATTCACCAAGGGTATCACGAGGCAGTTCGATACCAGGGAAGTCAGGATTATCCCGCAGACAGGGAGGTAAGTTCTTGACAAAATCATAAGGGGGTTCTTATAGAAGCCCTCTTCAGCGAGAAAACGTTCAATGCTTGAATCAAAATCCTCGCTGACCATGATAGGTTCTGCTTTGGCAGGGTTTTTAGGTTTATTCCTCGCCATGCGAGAGATCAATCTCGCATTTTTCTTGCCTCGAGCATTCATTCTAGCCTTAACCTTAGGCTGTTTGGTCGCGCGTTTATCAATGTCAACCTGTTTAGTCACGGCCATAGGCACACTCGTAGGTGAGTCAGGTTTAGGTTGGGGTAGCAAAACACTATAAGGCACAGGGGGAACAGGTTGGGTAGCGGTCACCATGGGCTTATCAACCTGTGGAGGGTTAGGTTCTTCAAAGCCATTACGGCTGAGAAAATTATGCCAAGAATCACGACGCAACCCTAACTCGTATACCAAAATCATTTTAATCAAACTCACATGAAAGAGGCTGGTATCGGCCTGGCAACGTTTGTAACGCTTAGCCATCTTAAACAAACTTCTGTGTAGGTAGTGGGGCATACTAAGCTTGAAACCCATAAAAATCATCAATAAACGAAGGTGAAACAGAAAGACAAATCCATACTTGCCCTCGCAAGTAATAAATTGCTTGATAACCATGAGAAGATCATGCCAGCGGGGTTTCAACATCTTTGTGGGCAAACCTCTGTCGCATGAGTTCACTATGCGAGATTGGAACAGTAATGTCCACGGGACATCATTTACCTTGCAACTCTTCAACCATTTTTGTCCCGTAACAGGCAGGCTGGTTGCCAAGCTGAGGAACTGTTCAGTGATTTCAAGATGGACATCTCCAACTTTGGCTCGGCAGCCATCAAATGACAAAGAAAATTGCTGAGCCACAAGGATGTTGTAACCATCAAATTTCCTTATAAATGGAAGCCACCCGAATTCCTCCAAGTCACTATACGCACCGTCAAACATTAACAGTGCTTGACACCCGTTGGGCTCGGCCCTCACAACAGGAGCCATGACTTTGGTGCATGGTAGGGTTTGGATATGAACTAACGATGCACAGGGTCGAAAAATGATAAGGCTTAACAGCTTCAGTGCTCTACGAGGAAAGGATTAATTGCATGCGTGCGAAGGTGGTGGGATTACCACCGCCAAGTGAAGTATTAATGACTCAGTACAGTGGGGTTCCATCCATAATCATAATCGTTTAAACCATGAGTATCGGCCAACCAAATAGGTGTACAACATATCAACGTGCCATCCATCCGGAATAGAACCAACACCATACGTTGTATTCATGCGCCAAGTATTTGGTTCAATCAACCTCCACTACTAACCATCGATCGTGTCAATTAAA
>ML911968.1:0-10802 GCA_009831015.1 Picea engelmannii
ATGTTTTATATATACTTTTTAATGTTATATGGCATTGTTTAAAAGTATTAATATGTATATTTTTGTATATATGTTATCCAATACTGTACATGGCAATACTAAACAATGTTTTATATATACTTTTTAATGTTATATGGCATTGTTTAAAAGTATTAATATGTATATTTTTGTATATATGTTATCCAATATTGTACATGACAATACTGACAACCAAAATTTATCCCCAACATAATTTGAAAAAGAAAACAATGTTGTCAAAGATTATAACATGAAAAGAAAGAAGATATAAATGTCAAATATTTAATTTAAATTATAAAAAAAAAAGAAGGGGAACATCAACAAAAGGTGGAGAGAAAAAGTTAATATTTAATTATCCTAGAATATTAGAATGTTCTTGATTCTCAACATCAAGAACCCATCAAATTACAAAGGTTGATTGATCTTATGAGAAGATCTTATGTTTTACATTTGACATCTACATACAATAATGATGGTACAACAAGTCAAGATACTAGAATGAATCGTTCTAATGGAGAAGCATTCACACATATCAATTTAGGCAAGTTTAACTGTAACACTTTTATAAGTCAAACACTAGACAGACTGAAGAATTTATTCGACATAAACTATGTGAGTTGAGATGCAATAAAAAATATGGATAGTAGATGTGTACACACATTCCAAAAACAAAGGTATTAAACCACTATTGTACAATATATTCTTCACTTAACAACCCATCATAAAAATGCAATTTTCAATGTATATTATATTTTCCTCTATTCTAACATATACAATATATTTATATTGAATGTTCACGAACATATTGCCGAGTCTTCTACAAATAGGGTGTCTACTGAAGAAAATGATATAGTAGCAGTTAATGAAGAAGAAATATTTGAAAAATAGAATATGAATAGTAGAGGTAATTGTGATGCCCATAGAACTATCTCCCTTGGCACAACAAAGGTTTTATTCAACTGATTCACAAAGAATTATGACAATTTAATTAAATGTATAAACTTATGTTAATGTGGTTGTTTCTATGTAACGTAGAATTCGTTTCTAAGACAAACATATTTGATTTTTAGTATACTAATACCGAGGTGGAACGACCATCAAGAATTTGAAATTGTGCCTATGCCAAGTAATGTCCAGCATGTTTCCACATATTGAAATGATATTATGCATAGGTTGTATCTAAATGAATCAATCGATGATGTCGATATGTGCATTGTTAATGAAATGATTCAAACCACATTTACATAAAACTAGGTTCAATGCAAACAAGTTATGCATATGCCTTTCAACAATAGTAGGAGAAATAGATTATGTCCCTCAATACCAAATCCTTCAACATTCAATGAGAACATAGATATTGTAAACTATGATTTAAATAGAGATGTATGAAACAATATAAGTCAAATGTTTGAGAGAATGGCTCCTTCTCATAAAAAAAATTTCATGTAGAGATAGATAAGCTATCAATAGTGCAAGCATGTCATGTATATCATGAATCATACCTTGCTATCATTGTGTCTAAATAAGTTGAAGGACCTATTTTTCATAGATGCAAATAAGAACAAGGATCCCATCATTTCTCTCGGTGGAATAATATGCACATGAGTGAACAACCCCGAGTTTTGTCTGTGTTGGAATGGGTTGAAGAAATGCTGATAGCATGAGTGAATTTGATACTGCCAGTTACATATGCTCATGGTGGTCAATATAAATATAGTGGTCACACAATTAGCTTCCCACGAGATATCATTCAATTTCTAAAATCCTTCCTTGTCACATTGAAGTTGTAGGCATTTTAATGGATGCATTGCATTACAAAATTCACTACGATTGTATTGTTAGTAGATCACATGTAATGGATGCATTGCATTACGAAATTCAAATGGAAAAATATTATTAGGACATTGAAATTGACCTAGAGTCAATCATATCTCTTCTAGATCAACCAATAGATGTCTTCGATAAACTGTCACTACATTATATTAACTCTGACTTGACTCAAAATAAAATGATCTAGAAATTAAAGGACTTCAAATATATCAATTAGAATATCATATTTCCTACTTTATAGTGAGATTACCAAATGCAAGATGAAAATTGTAAGAAATAGGAACTTTTGTTCCAAATGAATCTTCTTTTTCTGATATACAAATGGAATGGCAAAAAATTGGGTTGTCGCTAATAAATGAATACAACACCAAAGGTTGGTTTGACATGGATTTATTAATATTATTCCCAACTTGTATTATTGATTGGTTGCAACCACACTTGGTGATTGTTTTCCTACATAAATATGCATTGCACCTACTTAAGTATTGTAATCAAATATTTGGTAAACATTCAAAATTTCGTTATTTTCTATTGAACATGATAAAAGGCATCAAATCCAAGAAACAACTGCTATATTTGTAAAAAAATACAGAAGATGGAATACCAACTATAATAGAGAATTTTTGTAAAGAACTCAATGACTTCCTTGGCACTAAATTGGTTGAATGGTTAATGCATTTCGGTGCACGCCTTCAAGGAAAAAAGGCATACTGGAATATATGTCATAGTGAGCTTATTGAAATGATAAACCAACTTAGTTTTCCAACTTTGTTATTCACACTAAGTGCAGTCGACACTAAGGGGCCAAACTTGCATAAGCTTAGGCTTGATAGTGAACCTCTTATGGTTAGCAATTGCACCATACATGTAGAAGTTGGATTGGAAAGATGAAGCAAGAGTGAATGTTGCAGAACAATATTTTGATAACTATGTGATGGCATGGAATCCTCATGATATCACCATCATAATACATATATTCACCAACCATTTAATAAGACCCTTGTTTATTAGACAGTTCTGAAATGTTCGCTACAACTCCTCTTTATGATTATGAACAATTATCTAATTGAGTTCAACAATATACAATATGTACTACCAAATTATGCTTATGTAAAAAAGGTTCTTCTTACACATGTCACTACAATGCCCCATGCAACTTCAAGATGAATTAATTTTTTTTATCAATGATAAAGGACAAAAAAATATGAATATGTATGTAACTGTGACATGTTAAATGTTCACAATATAGCTTTTCTTTCAATGTGGCATGCTAATGTTGATTTCCAACCAGTAGTTTCATGTTATGAAAAGTTGAAATACATTGCAAAATATGCTTCAAAAGTTGAAAGAAGATTAGAAAGCTATCAAGAGATGCTAACAGTAATTTCAAACATTGTCAACTCTGAAGATCCTTATGTATGTACATATAAAAAATTCCTTGTTGAGATAATTGTAGATAGAAACATAGGAGCACACGAGACATATCACATGTTTCTAAAGCTCCCTCTTGTTCTTTGTAGTCATAAGTTTATTTCCCTAAATGTTGGTTGAAAGGTATTACAAAAATTTTATTCCAATTCTGATCTTTATCAATTTCTTACAAACTTTTATTTCCTCCAAATATGTCAAGGAAGACCTACATTCCTTTAACACTTGTTGCTGATATACATTACACGATCCTAGTTCTTTAACCCCTGTTGAAAGAAAGAATCTTGGAAGCCTAGAGATAACACTGCAATAATTCGAGTATGACCACAATTTGTAGCTATTCCTAATGACAATTCAGATAGCTTTGAATCATTATATTTGAGTGAGTTACTTTTATATAAACTATTAAAAAATATTCCGACTGATATATGTATCAATGCATAAATTATTATTCAAAATTGGAGGAATTTTACATATTGACCTTGGCATGTTGACCGAATACCATTGTCATCATATACTATTAAAGAAGGTGATGATACAAACCAACAAGAAATCAATGGTGATGATGATATTGATGAATTCCAAATGTTATCTCACCTTATTCCTCCTAATTATATTCAAGTGTCTGACATTGACACTCTTGGTCGAAGAGACTTTGACTTGAATCATATATGGGATGATGCTATAGGTTTAGATCCGGAAATAAAAAACACAACTACTTTCATTCAAGTTGCACGATCACTTGGAGCCATCACAAATCATTCTCATTCTACATCTACTTTTGCATCTTCATTATCTGAAAATCAACGATTTGCTTTTGGAATTATTATTTAAAGTTTTAGTGAAGCAAATAATGAACAACCACTAAAAATGACCATTTAGGGAATTGCAGGCACTGGAAATCCATACCTTATACATTGTGTTTTAGAATAATTTATCTTTCACTCAATCAATGGGAAGAACCCATTACTATTAGTAGCACTTACTAGAATAATTTCTTTCAATATATGAACTAGAACAATTCGCTCGATGTTGAGAATCCCTAATAAAGACTTTAAAATTTTATAGGTCCAAGCACTTGGGGTGTTTCAGAAGGAAATGAAACATGTTAAATACATATTGATCGATGAAATGAGCTTCATAGGACCAAGGTTGTTCATACATATTGATTCACGTTTGTGTGAATCATTTCCTTAAAACAAATATGTTCCATTCGATGGAAGATCATTAATTCTTATTGGGGACCTTGGTCAATTTCCTCTTGTGAAAGATAAACCATTGTGTGTAGGTAACACAATTGGTAAGGTTTTGTGGAAAGAGTTCAAAACAATTGTTACTTTAGACATAGTTTTTCGTCAGCAAGAGGTAGATATACAAAGCAATCCAATTTTTGAAGACTACTAACAAACATTAAAAATGTAGATGACAACATAAATGATTGGCATGTTCTGATGTCACAAATATATGCATCTATGTATTATGTTGAAAGTAGTATTTTCAA
Source organism: Picea engelmannii (assembly GCA_009831015.1). Taxonomy (NCBI): domain Eukaryota; kingdom Viridiplantae; phylum Streptophyta; class Pinopsida; order Pinales; family Pinaceae; genus Picea; species Picea engelmannii. The sequence continues at coordinate 4,778 of ML911968.1, forward strand.
ATAAAAAATTAATTTATTTTAACAAACACAATGGTGGATCTACACAATAGGTGCATTCTTAAATCACTTAAAATTGTTATTGCACACTGCGTTGTTGAACATACAAAGCATAAAGAATTTAGTGATGTGGATGATAAAAAAATTGAACATGAAATTCTTCTAGGTCGTGGTTATCATGTCATGTTGATATCTAACTTTTGGGTAGAAGCAAAGTTAGTAAATGGAGCACTTATTACCGTTCAAAATGTTTTCTACTCTCATGGATCAAGACCACCTCAACTCCCAATGTACACCAATGTTTCTTTTGGTAATTACATTGGTGAACCATGAGACATGAAAAATCCAAGTATTGTACCAATAAAACCTATTGTTAGAGGAAATCATAAACAAATCCCATTGTGTATGGCTTGGTCTCTCACTATACACAAATCACAATGTTTGATAATAGAAAAATCAACAAATGATATTGGTATTACTAAGAGACAAGGTTTAACATTCATGACAATTCCAAGAATTAAATCAATAGACGGTTTAATGATATCACCACCATTTACATTTGTAAGGTATGCAAAGATGAGTCAAAGTGCATATGCTATAATTAGAAAGAATGAAGAAGAACAATTACAATCCATCTCTTTATAGTCGTTGCACTTATTATACACTCGGGAAGTTAAATGTTGTTTTCTATTACTATCATTACTTTCTATGATTCATTCTTATTGAAATTTAACCACATTTTATTATCTTTTAGATGCAAAGAACAATTATGGATAACAAAACACCAATATAAACAAACAATCATCATTTTTCAATTACTATGTATTTACATTTATAAAATCATGTATCTTCTAAAATCTACAATTCTACGGATGAAAGGTTGGTGTTCTTACTATTATGTATATATTTGTATTATTGAAACCAAACTTATTTCTAATGTTATCCCACTTTGTTTAAAGGCGTCCATTTCTATATTAATGTTTCAACTAAATTATTTGCATTAAAATCATTTGCTATTACTTTTTAAATTTTTAGGTTATAACAATGCCTCAATACAATAATAGGATTTTTGTCATGTGTGAATTGGTAGAGATTCAACGATGCATTAAGGTTGCAGAGAAGGAAATGAAAACACAAAACAACAGGTCACCAAGCACGCACTGACCTAGAGAAAATGGCATGCAACTTTAGAAAATGTATTTCAAACATCAACTAAAGAGCGATTAAGGCATACCATGGACATGACAATGGAACTTTGAGCAATGGAAAACATGCAAAGCACCATGAAGGAAAACATGCATAGTGAAGAATATATGTATGTGGAATTTTGAAAACAATTGTGTTTCAAGACTACCAGGATTTGTAACATAGAAATCTCACTTACCAGCCACATGGATGACATTATGAAAAAGTCTCCCTTAGTTGAAATCACACCCTTGTAGCAGAAACTGATAAAGGAAGAGAACATGGAAGAAGAAACAACTAATGTTAATGATGGACTCCTCCATCAGACAACTTTTTAAAGTTTATGTCTAATTATAACTTATTGTAAATGTTTACTACTTTCAACTTAGTTTATAAAATAATACTATTTCCATTTTTTTATATTTGAATACTTTGATTTAGGGCTAAAATATTTTATGAAATATCCATATCTTTTTCTTATATAATTTTAATACAAACATATATAGTTCATTCCTAGCCTCTTTGTGATATAAAATTATCAATTGTTGTTAAAATTAAATTCAAGTTTTATTTACTCTGCCTACTATTCAAACTATTTATATCATTCAATCAAAATAATGATAACATTTGCATGTATACAGACCATCAAATAGAAGAGAACATTTGGGGGATTTAGAATTTTGATATGCATGGACCGTTATTTACAAAAAATTTATGTGCATGAGTAATGTTTTTTTCATTTTAACTACAATGAATCTTATTTTTTTAATAACAATGATGAAATAATACCATGTAATGAGAACAATTGACTTAACAATTCCCTTCAAACAAGGTCAAACATAATTGACCATGGTCAAATATAATTAAGCATAATAATCAATAATAAATGCAAATATTTTTAATAATAATAATAATAATAATAATTTTAAAAAATTGTAACTATCATCATAAATTTTTACATAAAGTTTGTTGTTTTAATGAAACATATTATACTCATTTTACAACTTTTTATTCCTCAAATGCTAATGCTAATATGCTAATGTTATAAACATTCATAATGTGGATGCTTTAAGTTCAACTCAACAATTTTAGGAACAAATTGCATAAGAGATTTTATTATATGAAATCTTATTGTCTATAATTTTTAATGGAGAACCTGTGATAAAAAAAAGTTGTTTTGTGACCTATGATCACAATTTTATTGCATTAATCATATAATAAATATTGTAACTTTTTAATATGCTTTTTAAAAGACAACTTTATAACACTTCCACTTAAATCCTTCTAACTATAATTTATAACAAAAATAAATGACACCTAAATAAAATACTTTAACTAAGAGTTATACTTAATTAAGAAAATGGTAGTTCAACTACCATGTTCTTTAACAACATGAACTGCCATGTTTTTTAATAACATTTTTCTACATACACCCTTATGAACCATGAATCATTTCATATAATGAATNCAAATGATCAAATGTAGAATAACCCTTGATGTATGAAATAATTTGACATAAGTAAATGAATATGAATGTCACCATGTGACATAACCATTAAGGAACATCGTCATCCAATATAACCCATCGTGTATGCCACAATGCCACATAACCTATAATGAATATCAATACCATGTTCAACCATGATTGACTTACATGATTAACCATGCTTTACCGTGGTTAACTACAGTTGAACATGTTTCACTATGGTTAATGATAGTTTGACCATGGTTCATTATGTTTCATCATCCTTAAACATGCTTCGCCACGTTTAACTATGGTCGACCATAATAAAAAAATTATTACCAATAATCAACGATTTTCAAATCATGTCTACATAGTCTATTTTTAAGTATTATATTATTTTAAATAAAAATAACAATGACCAAATAATACCATGCAATGCCGAAAATTGACTTAACAATGCCCTTCAAGCATGGTCAAACATAGTCGTAATGCAAAATAACCATTAAGGAACATGCTAATTATGCATAGACTTAACCAAGATGAATGTTGTAATCTAACATAACCATTAAGGAACATAGCAATCCAACATAACCCATGAGAAATGTGGTAATCTGACATGACCCTTAACGAATATTAATAAGCAATATCAATCACATTGATAATGAGGTTGACCTATTATTCTCACAATGTTACATAACCCTTCATGGATATTGTAATGCAACATAACCATTCATGAACATAAGAAGTCGACATAATACAACCAAGATGAACACTGCGGTATATATATATAGTCGACATAATACAACCAAGATGAACACTGCGGTATATATATATATATATACCGCAGTGTTCATCTTGGTTGTATTATGTCGACTTCTTATGTTCTAGAAACCATATTCTAAACCTCTTACTATCTTACAAATGACCAAATGCATCATAACCCTTGATGAATGTAATAATTCAACATAAGTTAGTGAATATGAATATCACCATGTGACTTAACCATTAAGGAGTATTGTCATCCAATATAACCCATCTTAACCATTAAGGAGTATTGTCATCCAATATAACCCATCATGTGTGTCACAATGTCACATAACTCGTAATGAATATCGATACCATGTTTAATCATGATCGACTTATATGCTTAACTATGCTTTACCATGATTAACTATGATTCAACATGTTTCACTATGATTATTAATAGTTTGATCATGGTTCATTATGTTTCATCATAGTTAATTGTGCTTTACCACATTTGACTATGATTAAGTATCATTTACTATAATAAAAAATCATTACCAATAATCAACCATTCTCAAATCACATCTACAAAGTCTATTTAAATTTAACTATTTTAAATAGACTTTTATTACTATATTATTATAACAATAATAAACAATTCATTATATTATTATAATCAATAATCAACTTTTATTAATAATTATATAAGATTTTCAATATTATATTTGAAATAATATTAAAATAAATTTATTCATTAACTTTTATATTTCATAGACCATTTGCACATTGTATTTTTTCTTATTTTAACATGAAATATATGTAATCCACACATTAAAATTTAACATATAATTTTATATTAATATTTTATTTCTATAATATTACAAATTATACTTATACAATTTCTTTTTTAAATAGAGTTGAAGATTGTATATATATATGGGGTTGTGCCTTGGCGAACAACAATCAAAATTTTACAAAATTTGGCTCATTGCTATATGAATTTTCGACTGTTATTCTACTGTAAAAAATACTAAAATTGCTTATACAATCGTGGAGTCAAGTTGCCCTATACTTTAACATATTGACCAAGAAAAAAAACACATTTGAAATACATGATTTAAAGGACCGATTCATTCTCCGGTGCGTCCTGAACTTTGCCTTGGCTTGGCTCGTTTTCTTCAATTTCCATAGGTTCCACATCTCGTCCTTTTTGTTCCTCTTCGGAGTTGACTGCACGAGATATACCTGTATTTTGATTATTTGAGTCAAAATTCGATTGTTGCGGCATCACCATGGCTCTTAATTGATGACAATCCTGTTCCAGAGTATCCATGTGTTGAAGAAGTGATGTTACTATCTTCTCAAAGGAACTATTCCATTGTCTTTCCAGTTCTAAAGTATCAATGTGTTGCTAAGAATTCCATCCGATCTAATTCACTGATCTTGGCTAAGAATTCCCTGAACTTCACCCTATTGCCTTCAACTATTTCTTCATATCTGCACAGAATGCGCTTTATGTCACTCCATTAGGGGTCCATTTGAGATGATAAGGGTTCCTTGATTTCCAATCAAGGTCCCAAATGGGGAAAATAGAGAACCACCACTTACCAGAAGTAGGTCCGGTTAAAGTCTTATCTGCTGCGAAAATTTCAGAGCAAACAAACCATTTGCATAGTTGAATAATAATATTGATTCCAGAGTAAGTATAATTGCCTCTCCTAGTTTCGAAAAGATTCTCAGATCCAAAGTCAATAAAAAAAACACCAAACTATGAAGAATTCAGTCTTGTAATCCATCAACACATGAGACCCACTACCTCGACTAGTGAACAAAACCCAATTGGCATAAGAACTAACCCAAATTTCAGACTCCAAAAATATCTCACTACAAGCCCACTGTCAAGTGATCCAAGAAAGACAAAAGGAGTTTCCCCCAAACACCGAAACAAGAAACTTGGTATTAAAGAAGGGCCTGATACATGAAATTCCACTGAAGGAACTGATAAACTACAAGTCGACTGAAATGCCCAGCTTCATCCCATTAACAAAGTACAATCCATAAATAGAGATGACATGGAGGTGTTCAAAAGAAAATACCTGAAACCCCAACACAAACACCAAACCTTCCCCTATATAAATGTCAAGAGATCTGTAAAATATGCCTTTAATTCTTAGAAAACAATGGATTTGCAAATGACTATGCTCGAGAAATGAAATGTGGAACTTGGGAACCAAATTGTCTTTGTATTGCAGACTGGAAATATTCAAAAGAGGGCATGCTCCTTCCTCGGCGATCTCATGCCTGCCTAAAAGAACGATAACACATGCGCATGAGTGAATGTCCATGCGCAATATTTGATCTTTGAAATGTACGAATTGATTCATTTAAACCTAAGCTCCGCTAACCACCCATGTAATTTAATGCACTCTTCATTGGGTCTTAAGGTAAAGCGAGAAACCTTTTACTCCCATTAACTATGAACCCTTTGCTAATCCAGATCCAGCCTTAGCTTGTTTATCCGCTTCATTGTTTATATCTCTTTTGAAAGAAAGAAAGAAAGAAAGAATTTTTAACATTCACGAGGCTAAAAATAGCCTATGGGACAGATTGTTTTTCCATCTGGCTTTTGTATTC
>ML911969.1:0-10321 GCA_009831015.1 Picea engelmannii
CCACAAACAAGGGGGTCTCATACACCAATTTGGTGTGCTGGCTTGGCCGTGACCTTAAAAATAGATTATTATTATTATTATTAATATCAGAGTAGTTTCCTACGCAAAGGAACACATGCCAAAAGAAACCCGAACTTGTATAGGATCAACGCAAAAAATTTGTAAAATTGTGGGCTTGGACGGGCTTGTTCCCTGTAATTTTTGTTAAACAAATCACGTCACAATGTATCCTAAGTTAAACATAGCCCCATCAGACATGAGGATGAAACTATCCTTGATAAACAAAATCTTAGACTAATAATAGTCCAAATGTAAACAACTCTGATTCTAACGTTCGTAAAATTCCTATCAAGAAGTTTTAAATTGCAATATAACAAATATCCTCCTGAAGGTGTTTGTTTAGTTAGATTCTTCAGCTTCCACTATGTTTAACAATCCCTTTCGTGAAAAAAATCAGGTCACAATGTATCCTAAATTAAACATAGCCCCATCAGATACAAGGATGAAACTATTCCTGATAAACAAAAGCTGAGAAAAATAATAGACCAAATGTAAACAACTCTAATTTTAAAGTTGGTGAAATTCATATTAATGAATATGTAAATTTCAATATAACAAAATATCCTCATTTTGAAGGTGTTTAGTTAAATTCTTCAGCCTCCACTATGTATAACAATCCCTTGTTTGAAGAGAAAGGGGAAATTATACCCTGTGCTACAAGATCTAAGGGTGCCTGGGGTTGGAAACACAATTTTTTTCTCATGGTGCGGGAAGACCCTAAAAAATTGGACATACCCACACTACTACAATAAAGTGAGAAAACTTGTCTTTAAAAATGAAGTCTTAATAATGACCAGTCAGAGAAATCTTAGTTCTTTGTGGTAATGATAGTAATTACCATTTGCCACCTAAAACTGAATGGCCAGAACAAAAACTGGGATAGATCGAGAAACCAAGCTCTTGAGGACATGCTGTACCTTGGATCACCCGTCATGATTTTGGTGGTTTCATTCACTCAGACACAATCTGTCAACCGGTTAATGCCCAAAAATTCCTCATTGGGAATGAAGAGAAGATGCCTATAAAATTGTTTATTGATATAAAAGACAATGCTCCTGCACTGACATTAGCATCCACAAAAACTGCGTGATGGCTCTGATTCAGGAAGAGCCTCAGGAAGGCCTAAAAAAAAGCTGCAAAACAATAAGAATGCCAACCAAGCACCAAACCCAATGAAAACTGCGTTCAGACATGTAGATATACTCATCGAATAGAACATCTGACAGATATAGACCTGAAAGAAGACACTATGATTCAAGTTATAGAAGGAAATTGTCATGATAGCTTACATTTCCTGTTCGGGGTGATTCTTAAGTGCAGTTCTGGCTATGGATAAGAATGCTGCATCAATGCAGTAATCTTCTTTAGCTGATGTTTCAAAATAGGGGATACCTTTTGATCTACACCATGTTATTGCTTTCAGCTCAGAAACCTGTATCACAATTGCAATAATATTGCATATGTAAACTTGGGATAGAAAACAAGAACTCTTAAAATGTATTACAAGCAGTAACAATTTGCAATAGTGCCAAATAAAGATTACAAGCAATGGTAATTTGCAAATAGTTACCACTCTACTGTTTCCCCCATCCACATCAATTTTGTTGCCCAGCAACATAAATGGAAAAGTATCGGGTTGTGTTGGGCTGGCCTGCAGAAAGATACGCCAATTCAAACAGTCACTGCATTAACACCACCACCAATATTTGCTAATATCTATCCAAAAGGCACATGTTTATAGTTTTTCTCGGGCATTGACAGTCCAACGATCAAAACAACAAAAAATACAAAATTCCCTCATCTGCAACAAGACCTTCAGAGAACTTTAGAAGCAATCACTTTCAAACCCCAAAATGTGCCTGAAAAATCTCATGAAAATTAAAAGGAAAACATCATAGATAAGACCCTTTTGATATTCTCTGATATTCATTAGACGCAATCCAATTTCAATGATGATGTTTCACTAATCTCTTATTGATGTGAAATAATTAAACCTTAAGCAGAAAATGTAATACAACAAGAGACAATCCCAGAGATAATAGGAATTCGAATAGAGCTTACTTTCATTCCCTAGGAAAGTGCCTTATATGACATATACAGAAGATTCATCTGGACAAAGTCAAATTTAACCAATACAAAATCTGCATGGAGCTCAATAATTGACGTTAATTTATTTACTTCAGCTATATATTTAAAAAGCCTAGGAACCAGTGACCTTCGTGTCATGAAGAGATGCTGTTATGGAGAAGTGCACCTCTTGAGATAGGCATCCTTGCAGCACATCAGATCCTCCCAGTTTAACTCAAAAGCATACCCGCTTTCCTCCGCTTTAGGAACAGCAGTAGTCACAAAAAGAACAAAGCAGCAAATGATAATAATATGTCGTGCCCTGAATACCTGGGCACAGGTCTGTGCATCCATAACAGCTGAGAAGGGTTGAGCAAAGGGACCATTGTACAAGAAAATGTGAGTTAGCATAATAGTGCGAGGGCAGCGAACTCGGGCCAGCTTGGCATCTTCACTGTAGACTTGCTGGACATGTGGTGAAGGGGCAGTGGAACAGTACAATGGCTGGAAAATCCTTGAAGCTGAATCTGGAGATATGGTGTAGACTGCTGTATAGTGAAAGCGCTTGTGCAGCTGCTTGGGTGCTGGCTGAATCCAATTCAACAAAGCAATATTCCATGGGAGTTGTTCTGCATAACCATCCCTATCAACTGTGCTGCCATAATCCATTAACACTGAGCAGAATATAAGAGGAACCATAGACCAAAAAGGAACCATCTTTCCAATAGTCAAGCTGGAGTCTAACTGAAATTTGTCCTAAGAATCCAAATGAACCTTTGCGGCAAGCTGTGCGCATTTCCTTGAGGGCCTGTACTTTACTTTGTGGATGTGTGGCACTGGAGTTGAAACAAGGGACAGAAACAGTGATGACTTATAGGAGGCATGTCTGTAGGGTTGCCAATAGCATGAAAAGAAATTCGTGAAGTGTTTGAGAATCCTGAAGCTGCATGGATGGCTAACTCGTGTGTTGGAGATATTCCAGAATGTGCAGGAAAAACTGGTGGCATAACTGATGTAATTTCCATCCTTCCACTTGGAATGGAATCGCCTTCAGAAGTCTGAACAGTCTTTAGAAAGTAAACTCCCACAGGTATCTGGCATGGATTTGAAGGTATTAAATTATCGCCCACATTGGGAATCCTTGGCATTGCTGGCTGCTGTACATGATAGACAGGGGATGTATGTTTCACTGGTGTAAAATGCAAACCCTTTGAAACATCTAGCAAAGTCTGTACCTGCTGTATGCTTTGACATGATAATTTTCTAGCCTCCCACAGGAACTTGGAGGTGTGCTAGAACCAGCAGAAATGATCCGAGTCTGGCTAGATAATTGATGTTGAGGTTTTTGGGAGGTAGCTGCTAATTTTGGTGATGTGCTGAACACATGGTCACCACTGCTGGAGCAGGTGGAATATTAAGGGTCAGATGGGGCAAAGATAGAGTAGACCGAGGAAGAGATGCAGGTGACAATTGGAGAGCCCAAAAGTGGAAGAGGAAAGATGGGTACACTGATGAGGGGGTACATGTATGGAGGTGGCAATGGAGAAAGCCATCTCATTTCTGAAAAACAGTAATAACCCAGAACAAAATTGGATAATATGTACCTCTTCCGGATCACGGATTTTAGGTTGAATCCAGAGCCAGGTGAAGATTTCAATAAACTGTTGGATGATCTAACCAAGAGCTTGCTGGAGCTGTCGCCAACGTCCCAAAAGATCTTCCATGTCGCCAGGGGGGTAAATACTAAAAACACTTACGCATGGCCTAACAAAACGCATCCTAGGTGGAAATACAAACAGGAGTGGAGCTCCCTGCTTGTGATGTGTGGAATTTAACGAAGGGTTCTGGAGATTCAGTGTAGAACTGCCACCAGGTCAAAGCTACACAATCCAACTGATACTCAGCAAACTCAGTGATTTGCAGCCTGTGCACTTCAGACATCTCTGGGTAAGTCTTGAAATAGGCATGCAAGCTGTGAATCCAAGCATCCAGCACTTCACCTTGCATCTCGCCACCATACTTGGGTAGAGTAATGCGGGTGTTGAGCTGGAGCGTAGAAGTAGATGCCCTCGATTGTCTGTGTAGGGCTTCAGTGAGTGAAAGTGACAGATCTTGAATTGAGTTGGACTAAGCAGAATCGACATCTTTGGAGGGAGGCTCTCTGTGAGGAGGAAATGTATGCACAAAGTGAGAGGGAAGACCTCTAGAATCCCAGAACAAGAAACTATTGTGTGATCCAGGTGGGCGTTGAGCCAAAGGAACTGAATCACTTGCCAATGAGCACTGTTGTGAGGAAGCAAATCGTTGAAAGGGCTACAGAAGCCAAGAGTGAATAGAGTTAATGCTAGCTAGTGCCCACACATTGGGAACCCTTGAATTCACCACCAAATACCAATACACTATCCAAGAAGTAATTTGATACCCTAAGAGAAAGTGCTAAGGGGCAGTATCAGATCCGACATTGACATGTGGTTCACTATGATATAATAAAGTTGCTGCTCATAAATAATAAAAGATAGTTCATGGCACAAAATATGGGCAAGAGATCTAAGCTGTTGCAATAGAGTTCTGAAGCGAGAGCTTGACTACAGAAGTTGAGGCGATCTCTAATACAAAACTGTGAAAAAATCTATGGCAGATGGTTTTGTGTTGTCGACTGAGAGAGTTGTTGAGGTAGCCTTGAAAGTGATCCCTGAGACAAAGATGTAAGCAAGAGATCTAAGCTATGGCAACAGAGATATGAAGCAAGATCTTGACTGTAGAAATCACTGAGGCGATCTCTGATACAAAACTGTGAAAAAATCTATGGCAAACGGTTTTGTGTTGTTGGCTGAGAGAGTCATTGAGGTAGCCTTGAAAATGATCTCTGAAACGAAGATGTGAAGGAGCAGCATCAAAGATAACGTTGAGACTTTGGTTACCTCAGTGGCGTGGCAATAGAGGTCTGAAGTGCTAGCAAAGTCGTCGCCATAGGTGTGACTTTAATCTTGTGAGACGACAACTTGCTTTAATGTCAACCCTGCTTCAGTAAAACCATATAGCTCCTTACAAAATCTGGTAGAAACTACAGAACGGGGTTTTTGCCTGACTTTGAAGGGAGAAAATCAATTTAAGTTGCCACTTCAATACCAAATTCGATGATGAAAGTGTCTCCAGAGAACACTGCAGAGGCTGTGTTGATTTAGAAAAATGGATCAAAATGAGTTTTGCAGCGAAAAAAGATCAATCCATTTAGTGCTCCAATGGATTTTGCAGTGCCACTGTAATTTTGCCTCTGGCTGCAGGAGAAAGTGTAGAAAAGAGAAATGTGTGTCTCCAAGGAAGACAAAGCACTGCAGCTGAGAGGAGCAAAAACCCTAGACAAGTGTGCCCTAGTTTGATAGCTGTCCACCATGGGTGCTATCCTGAGTGAAAACACCAAACGAGCTGGGTAGGAGGGTGGACCTCCAAGAAACCAGCTAGAAGAAATAGTAGAATGGAGTTGTGCATTAGTCAGAAAAGAGCTGTAGGAGGCAGTGAAGAAGAAGAAAAACATTTGCTGCAAATTAAAGGAGAGGATCCCTGGAATGGCTACGGAAGACTAAAGAAGAAAATGGATCCCTTGTGGTGGCTGCAGAATAACTGCTCTGAGATACCAAATGATGTGAATATTGAAACCTTATGAAGAAAACATAGACAAACCCAGAAATAACAGGAATTGGAATAGCTAGCCTACTTTCATTCCTTAGGCAAGTGCCTTATATAACATTTACAAAACATCCATCTGGACAAAGTCAAACTTAACCAATACAATATCTGCATGGAGCCAAATAATCAAAGTGCATTTATTTACTTAAACTATATATTTAATAAGCCGAGGAAGCAGCAATCTAGGTGTCATGAAGAGACGCTGTTATAGAGAAGTGCACCCCTCAAGATGGGCATCCTTGCGGCATATCATTTATTCTCTCTTAACCCAAAGATTTTTCCATGGGTCAGCAATTTTATGAAAATGACTACCTATAATGTTGATAAACAAATGGTCTCGAGATTCTGGAAAGCAGCATACCTGATTCAGAAACTCCCTGTGCCAATTGTCCAGGTTATCAAATGACTTGAGCACATTTACATCATACACAAGTACACAGCAGTCTGCTCCTCTGTAGAAAGCAACACCCAGACTCTGGAATCTCTCCTGCCCAGCTGTGTCCCATATCTGCCATGACAGACAAATTCACACTTGGCCTCAGAAAATTCTGAATGGGGAGAACATTAAAGATCTCAAGCTGTTTTTCATGAGGAAATGCTAAGAAACAAAAATTAAAAATGTGTACATGATATAACAAATTGCTGATTATTTTTTCAGTTTCTATATTCATCAAGAAGTTCTGCATACCTGCAATGTCACAAGTCTGTCATCAACCTGAAGTTCCTTTGACATAAAGTCCGCACCAATAGTTGCTTTGTACTGGTTACTAAATCTCTTGTGTACATACATGTGATGCGGTCAAGTAAAAACGATAGACAAGAAAAACAAAACACAATAAGTAGATCCAATCAAGAAACTCATAAACATTCTGTATCTGTTGTCAACATTGTCAACAACATGTAATGAGTTTCCCATTAGGCTGTGCAGTCTAAGGACAAATCGGTGCACTTGCATTGAGGATGACCTAGGTTCAGCACCCAGCAGGTTCACTCCTTGTGATAATATGGTCAAACAAAATCTTTTGTGGTGTGGGTTGAGTTAAGATGGCAAAACTGGTTCTCTGATAATGAGGAGATTCTGTTATAGGCAGTGCACATGCTAATGCAGGCTTGTATGTGGATCAGGTTAGGTGAAAGTCCTAGGTGATTATGATTAAATAGATACACCTCAGACATGGCTTTGTAGTTGAAGGTAGCATGATTGTAAAGCAGTTAATGTGAGGAATTTCATACACTCTTGAGTAAAAATGGGCTTAACTACTAAAAGAGGAAAAATAAACAACCTAATGCCTCCTTGACAAACAGCTTACTGCAGCATTGGTGCCATCAACCAGAATGCATTAGCTGGTAGAAAAAACGAACTGTGTCAAGGACCATCATGAAGGATACATACAACACTCAGTACAGTATGGTCTGATCTCACCTTGTGGATACAAAGGCAGACTAATGGGTTTTTACCATTCAACCTACCCCACCCCTAGGTAGCTTTGTCAGATAATTTTGGGTAGGGTAATTTGGAAAGTTCCACAGGTCACTGGAGTCACTCGGACAATGAGTTTCAAACCCTCTCCAATCAGATGGGCTAAACTACCAGAAAAGAAAAAAATAAATAAACAACCTATAACATGTGACCCTAATCCCCACTTGACAAATAGGTTCCTGCCGCATTTGTACTATCAAGCAAAATGCATTAGCTGGTAGACGAAATGAACTATGTCAAGGCCATTCTAAAGAATACATACAACACTCAGTGCACCATGGCTGTATCTCGTCTGGCAAACTAATGGGTTTTGACCATTCAACCTCCCCCACCCTGGGCAACTTTGTTGGATCCTTTTGGGTAGGGTAAGTTGTAAAGTTTCTCAGGTCCCGCTATAAGCAAAATTTTAAACGGATATATTGTGATTTAAAAAATCATAAACTGGTTCAGACATCCCAAACAATGGTGAGAACGTGGGTGCATAATAAGCATGGATTTTGATTTGAACCCCTGAGCTTCACCACCTCAAAATAAAAATAAAAACAAATAGAACATTTACGATCAAGGTGACAAGACCAAATTTGTTACATATTTAATTTTTGTTTCTTCTAGCCAATGAAGTTCAAAATGAGCATAATTTTCCTCATTCTACACAAAACACCTGTGGGATTTGTCACAGCCTCTGAAAACAACATGTTGAACATTTTTATTAAATTTTATGCACTAGAACTTTTAACTGCCGGTGGTCGCGAGTTCAGCTCCCGCTGAGTCACCTCAACACCCACTAAAATGCACCCAAAATCCGAAACCCTAAAATCCAAGTTAAACCATTTTTCTCTGACTGAAGAGAGTCTCAGAAGCAGATAACACTTATCAATAACATTTTAATAAATAATGTAATGAGGATACTGAGCCACCAAAGAAGTTTTTCCAACCCTGGAAAATTAAAAAAGAATAATAAATACTGAGAATCGGGCATGGGTGTGAGAAAGAAAGCGTACTCTTTTTTTGGTATTTACAGAAAACTTACCCACTGTCACCGAGAACAATAACCTTGAACAGGGCGCGCTTTCGAAACGACATTTTTTATTTTTAATGAATTGGGTCAGCGAAGCAGGACGAATTTGAGTAACGGGGACCTCTCTGATCACAGCCGAATCGCCATCATTTCTTCTTTGATTTTCATTGACGCCCACATCCGTTACTTGACAGGCGGAGAGAAGTTTTTCGTTTGGGTGTTTCAGAAACTGAAACGCGCAGTGACGGGACATCTTGGGAATCATGTTCTGGTTCCGTCAGCTTGTGGGTTGCTGATTCGAGACACTAACGGACAGATTATTCAACTGCGAAATCCCATTCCTTTCCGTCTGTTGACGCCCCCACACCTTTTGATAAAGAGAAGACCCTAAGCCCATCAACTCTCGGTGAAAGGTAGAATCTTTACGTGTTTGTGCTTCACTTAGGGTTTTAAACATTGAAGATCCTTTATTTTTTTTTCAAGTTTCGGATTGGAAAGAGATAATAAGTGAATAAATTTAACTTTCTTATGAGTTTTCTAAAGTTAGTAAATCATTTTAAAATCGATCAAAATGTTAAGAATAATGTTTTATGGTTTTTTAATTAATAAATAATTAAAATTTTATTAAAAATCAATTCAGTAAAGGGATTTAATTTTGATGAAGAGTGATGTGAGAACTTTTACCAAAATCAATTAATTAAAAGGATTTCAAATCATTAAAAGGATTTTGATCATTTGAAGAAGAGAGATGTGGTATGTTTATTGAAATTTTAAAAAAAATGTTTTATTTTTAATTTTTTTATTAATAAAAGAATAATATATTTTTTAAATGAATTTATTAAAATGATTTGATCGTTTGTTTGATAAAGAGATGAGGATTTTTTTTTAATATTTTTTTAGATTAAATTAAATTTCTTTCAAAATGTATAAATATGTTTTTGTCATGAAAAATGAGGTTGTCATCATTGATCAAGTAAATGTGTGCATTATCATAAAATGTCAAATAATATTTTTTTAGATTAAATTAACTTTTTTTTTTAATGTATAATATGTTTTTGTCATGAAAAAATGTTATCTATCATTAATCAATAATGAAGTAAATGTGTGCATTATCATAAAATGTCAAATAATATTTTACTTTTTCATAAGGGTGCTTGAGCACATTCATAGAAATCATTTTAAGATATGAATTTTATTGCTCATTCTACTTATCCATTTTAATGGCATTTTAAGGGTTTGTTGCTTGAGCACATTCATAGACATCATTTTAAGATATGAGTTGAGTTGAGTTGAGTTGTATTGCTAGTTTTACTCATACATTTTAAGATAATGGGTTTGTAATAATTATGTATAAGGATGGTGAAGGCATAAAAATTAATGTAAATATTATTGAAAAGATATTAGCTTAGATTCATCTTAACTTTCTGATTTATCATTGTCAAGAGGAATTAAATCTTTTGAGGTGCAAATCTTTCATCAAATTTTGCATTTTAAAAAAAGTTTGCACTTTGAGGGATTTGATCCCTCTCGACGCTTGATAGATTTGGAGTTAAGATGGATCTAAATTGGAATATAAATGTGTGTGTGTGTAAAGTGTTAAGTGTCTGACATGTAATTTTTTTTTGTTATTTAGTTATTTATTTTTATTCTTTTTGTCACATACATTACACGACAACATCTACTCCATACTAGGTTGTAGAGCATCTCTCAGTGTCATCATCATAGAAAAGTTTTTCTACACTCAAAATTGTAATATAAGGGATTGTCGAGTTGGTTGAAAATAGGACATTGTTATTATATCCACTAGGGTTTAAGTCTCATCAATGTCATGTTGTCCCATGTAGGTCACTTGTGCTTGTGTTTGTGATTGCAATTAGAACCAAGTGTAAATCCTTAAGAATTTCAATGATATAAATACCCCTTACTTACGACTACGTAACCTAAGAATTATGATTTATATGTTGCAAGTCAACCCACTAATTATAAAGACTCAAACTAAGAAACAAACA
>WSFP011569483.1:0-10802 GCA_009831015.1 Picea engelmannii
CACAAGAAACAAATGCATTTTTCAAGACTGTAAAATCATACTTAGAACAAGAGCCCATAGGGATGAAGTATGAGGGTTATCAATTGTTGAATGATGGCCTGCTAACTTACAAAGGTAGGTTGTATATTCCAAATTGTGATGACTTGAAGAGGTTCATAATGGATGAACTACACAAAAGACCATATACTGGTCATCCTAGTTATCAGAAAATGATCACAACCACTAAGAAACTATTTTATTAGCCAGGACTAAAAAAGGACATAGCTGATCACTTAGCCAAATGTCTAGAATGTCAGCAGGTTAAGGCAGAGCATCGACATCCAGTAGGGATGTTGCAGCCCCTACCAATTGTTATAGCAAGATTTTCCTCACCTTATGCAATCTTGCGCAGAGGGCCTTTTTTCATTTCCCTATGCAGACTTGTCATCCCTGTTTGTAAAGTCCAGAGCTAAAAAGACATATTTTTCCACATGTACACACCTTGCCTACTATACAGTATGCGTATACACAGGCTGCTCCACTACAAACCGCGTACATCAGGATTTGTGACAAAAAATGAAAATTAATGTCAAGTTTCCATGTCATGACAGGAGATCTCTAATCCTTGGCCTTCCATATACTGGAAATGTTCCGACTCGTCCCTTAAATTCCATTTGAAGCCTATAAATGAGCCAATTCCGAGTTATGGAAAGGAGGAGAAAGAATTCAACTTTGAGAGCAAAGTTACTTTGGAGAAATTATTACTTCATATTGAGTCTGCATCCCTTTGTCCTTTAAGTATGAACACAGTTTTTATCCCCCAAGCTCTTCCCTTATTGATGGAGAACCTCATTGTCTCCCTTCTATGAGCTTGCCTTTGGTGGAGGATTGAAGTGGTGGAGGCTCAGCTGGAAGGAACTTAGTTTCTCGGTTTCAAACCGTGCCGACACGAAAGTCTGTAATGTTTTCACTTCTGTCGATCATTTTTAATAGAAATACTCATTTCTCGTCCAATTGATATCGTGAAAATATATGAGTTATTATCCATGGGCGTATTTGTTATGATTATTAATGGATTATTCTATCTAATGTGCTAACCTTTTATATTATCACTATATGCTTGCTTTTATTTTTTGTTGAGAACTAGTTGCAGGTATAAAGCTTTGGGTCAAAGAGCTCAACGGTGGACATCATCGAACATATGGATGAGGTAGGCCTCTTTCTTATCTCGCTTTCACATTGGTTTATATAGCATGTTTTTGGGATAGAGTTGATTTCTATAGTCATATCTATCTGTTGTGGTTTACCCTAGCCATAGAGAGTTTTTCCCTCATAATAGAATTGGTGACCATACTGGGGATTGATCTTCTTTCTAAGGGTTTGGAGTACTTTTTCTCCTTACATTGCTCTCATTCCTTTTTATTTCTTGTCGTATCACTGCTTGACAGTTTCTATTCACTCTGGGTCTAAGTTTTCAGCCTTTCTCCCTTGCCTGGCCTTGTTTTGAAACATATACGTGCCTTTTGTCCCGACAGTCACGTACATACGCAGGTTGTCTCTCTGCAAGCTGCGTATATATGATATGTTTTCCTAAACAGTCGCATATACCACTTTTCCTTACCTGTTTTCTTGGTCTAGTATTTGTTGGGTGGGATTTGATGTTTGTTGAGCCTTCTTAGGTCTCTGTAGTACCTGTTAAGCATCTCTGGGATGATAGGAAACATGTCTGGAGTTGAATTTTTGGGCGGATTCTTTCTCATCTTTTCATTTTGATTGTCCTTGTACTTTGGGCTGGGTGTTTTGTTGCTTGGTATTCTACTTGAGTTATTTCTTTCTATACACAATAGAATTTATATATCAAGTTGCTTATCAGTCCATGCATTTTCTTTTTAGTATATTGAAAATACAAAAAAAAATATAGGAATTTTGCATTGCTTAGCATTTTTTGTCATTTGAGTCATTATCATTAGCTTAGTGAATTTAGTGAAAGATTGCATTTTTACTTCAGAATTGCAGAGTTGCAATTGAAAATTGCATTTGTTGTTAAAAGCATATCATTCATTGAAAGTTAAAGTTAGGACTGTGCATTATATTCATATTTACTTTTCTTGCAGAGTCATAACATCATGAGTTTCACTACCATACATTTTTGAGTAATCACGACCAATAAAATTAACTCTATAATTTAAAATTGATTAGTCGAGATTTTATTTTCTAGGGTGCACAAACTAGTCTAGGATTTAATGCCTTGGAATAGGATTTTATGAGTAAAATTCTCCAAGGCAATTAAATCAGCATATGTGTATGAGAAAGGGAGTGGAGAAATCCATTGTATAATTGGTAAGATCAGGGGGCTCCGCTCACACCGGAGTTAATCACGAGGTCGCATGAAATTGGTTGAAGGGATATCCCCCTGATACCTTCCTAGCGTCAGATATATTTATGTGGATCTATTCGTATCTGGGGATATTGCTAGTGCCCTTACCTCCATGAGAGGCGGTGCTTTCAAGGTTTCAGGCTTTGCTACCCTGCCCATATGGTGGTCCGGACTTACGACTGCTCGCCTATGCATCAGTTATAAAATGGTTTATTAGTTACTTGACTTAGGTGTCTCATAGGTTACTTGCAGGGGTTATTTTGCAGGAACCCTGGGTAAAATAAGGGTTGGACAACACACAAATTTTATGGAGGATTACCTCTCTGGAGAGGTCTAACCAACTGGTTGTTAAGCCCACGAGGGCCCTTATAACTGATTATGTTATCTCAGATATTTAACAGGGAGTCTCAGGTCCCTCTTGGGAGAGACATACCTTATTTAGGGAGGGAGGCCACTCAACCACTTTACCCCGTTTGCATGCATATTGGTCGTTTGACTTTTGGTGTGCTCTTTGATTACTAGTTGGCCTTAGGATTCTATTTTGAGTTTTCATTATCATGGATAGTGGAGTTCCTCTTTCTCCCTTGTTTAATGCTACCCACCCCATGATGCCTACTATGCGGATGAATCCTTCTTCTTTTCATAATGGTATGCATAACTATCACACTCAATCCGCGCCTCTGGTCTCTAGTCATTTTTTTGTTGATATGCCTTCACCTGTGCAATCTTGTCCCTGGTCCACTTATATAAATCCTAGCATTGGATCCAGGGGCACCATGGCCCCGATGCCTGCTTCTTCATTTGATATGAGTCATGTCCCTGAACCAACTCTCACTATGGGAGGTTGGAACCTTCCCTCTTACGGATCCAATCCTAGCTATGCTCTTTTAGGAGCCAGTGCTCAAATGGGTGCTTATTCCACTTATTACACCCCATACATGTATCCTTCATATGCCATGTCGGTTTCTTCGAATACTTTTCCCATGACAGGTCCTCACATACCTCCAGGTATTTCATACGGGGAGAATCAGTTTTACGGTTCGAGCTACCCTATTTATGGGACCCCTTCACAAGGGGAAATATATATCCTCACTCGAATAATTCTTACCATACCTCTGTCTCTTTGTAGACTTCAGTGATGATGCCTGTACAAGCCTCTTCTGACCAATTCAATGGAGGGTACTACCTTTCCAGACAAGGACAAGGGGTAAACCAGGACCCTACCTAGCCCACAATATTTCAAAGCCAATCTTTCCCCGAGCCTTGGTATCAAATGCCACAACTCACTGTTAGGCCAGTCACTGTCAGTCATATTGGTGATCCATCACCAACCTCTGCCAGTCATGTCGAAGATGTGTCAACAACTTCTACAAATCATGTTGACAACCCACACCTAGCCTCTGCCAATCATGTTGGGGGAACCACTCTATTCGCCGCGAGTCATAGAAATTTCACATATCCAACCTCTATCCATCACGTAGGAGATGACTCTCTCACCTCTGTTGGTCATGTCGATAGCATGTCACCAGCCATTGTGAATGACACTGAGGCCATCGAGAAACCTAGACGACTCAGACGTAAGCCTAAATTTATTTGCAGGACTTTCGATGGAGATCACCTTACTCATTTATGTCCAGCTACGACCGAGATACCAGAATTGTGGGGCTCACCCAAGGGCCCTTCAGATTCTAAGACGTTTGTGGTTTCCCCACACCATGTTCCTCCTTTGATCGTCACGGTGGAAACACCGGTGCAATCCTTTCCTGACCTCACCCTCGTTGTCGAGGATGATGTGTCCCCTATCCCTGTTATTGTGCATCCTCTTCAACCTAGAATTGAAGAAGTGGTCATACCGATGCAATCTCTGGTCAATCCTACTCTCCTTGTAGAGGGTGATGCATCCTTCAATCATGTCATCATCATTCCTGATCCTACACCTTCAGAACGAGAGAGATTTATTCTCTCCCTGAGTACTCTCCCTCCAAGTCCCGAGGAGGTTCCCTTCGATTGGGATAGACTTTTGGGGTATCCCATGCCCCCACCTATGTCTTTTCCGGTAAGATACATTATCCAATCCATCATAGAAACTATATACTCTGTTAGTGCGTTATCCTCCTTGACTTGGAGAGATTTGGGTTTTCCCAAGCTTATGTCAGTTATTTGTAAGATACTGACATTCCACAGAAGTCCAGCACGGGAGCCTTGGCCTCCCCCGTGACTTGTCGCCTAGAAGTTCCCAAGTGAGTCCAAGTTAAGATCTTTTCCGACTCGTCTAAAGAGTGAAAATATTACCGAGTGATTTGTCCCTTTCACACTCGTTGAATTTGACTTGAAGGGTCGTGAGTCCTATTTAAGCTCTTTTCCAACTCATTTTCAAAAAGTGAAAAGATTGTCGAGTGAATTTGTCTCTTTCACACTCGTAAATCAGATTAGAAAGGACATTTGTTTGGCACAAGTTTATCCCCTTTTCACACCGAGTAGACTAAAATTCATAAAAAAAGACATTTTTTGGCGTCAAGTTGTGATTGCATATCATGCCCTTGCTTGCAGTATTGAGCCTTTAGCCGGTTCTCGCTTTGTGTTATAAACCATTTTCCTCAGTAGTTTTGCATCCTCAACCAAGCAGAGCCTTGTTTATATCCTTCGCAATTTGACACCCTATACCCAGGAGGGAACATTCCCCCAAGTGTCCATCTTCCGCATGCATCTCCTTGCATTGAGCATAGGTATGTTCCACTGCTGGAACTAGTTTTTCTTACTTGTGACACTCGTTTCCTCCTCTATATCATAACATTCATTTGTTATGAAAAAACAAAAAAAGATGGGCGGGAAGGGAGTATTATCTTATATTGGAAGCAGTCATGTCACCTTTGAACAAAGCACAAAGTTATTGAGTCCATTCATCACCATAATTTTGGGTTTAGCATGGCCTTAGAAAGCTGAGATCGTTACAAAGTCTTCTCTACCGACTGGTTACTCTTTTAGTCCCTATGGAGAATATCATTGATGCCTCCTGCATCTCATAGTTTTATCATCGAGTCTACGTTGTCGGAGTCTTCCATATGTCTCATGCTCTTGTTCAAAGGAAGTCTATTAACCCGTGTCGACCACTCCTCAAAACTCTTGACTTTCCATGTCGGCCATACCCTCAGTTTGTCTCAGAATCACATGATGTTGTAGTCCTATCGTGCACCCTGGCCCTACTTTCATCATTGGTAGGTAACCTTGAACCCAACAATCAACATTTCCTCATTGGTCGTTGACTGGGTGGTTTCCCTTGTGTTCGACGGCAAGACATCTATTCACACATTAGGATTCATGCAGTGTCTTGGATGTCATTAGTCTTATTGGTGGTTTCCTCACCTTTGTCCACAGTCTTCATCATTGCCTGCTATTCAGAGGGTATTTTTCGTGTACCACTTGCACTTGGCACACACACAGGGTCGTTGGTTCATGAACATGTTCTTCGTCCGATTTCCACCAAATCATGAAGCTCCTGCTTTGTATCTTGTGTTGACTAATGAGAGATGCCTTAATGCTCTCCTTTCAACAGTTCTCCTTCCATCGACTTCAGCTCATCCATTCTAGAAATGGGACCTAGATTCTTATGAGTACCTTGAGGCTTACAATCATTAGTGGAAATCTCTCTCGCCATCGACAATTGGGAATACATCAATGTATCATGATCTATGGATTCCTCAGGTGTTCGACACCGACTCCTTTATTCACACTTGTAGGAATGTACTAGGTGCCTTGATACCTACTTTCATTATCGGTAGGTTATCTCACATTTGTTAACAATATACCTCAATGACTGGTAATCAAACGATGTCGTATTATGTTCGATCTCAACTCTTTTATTCACATGATGTAGACTTGCACCCTTGGCAGATAGTGTAGAAGACTTGAATACATCACTATGTGGCCACAGCTTTCCTGAGTTGTTTCTTCCTTTTCATTGGACCAATACCTATATGACTTCAATGATCATGGGAGATCAGATTGTACTCCATTGTATACGGATATCTTCATATTGGTTTTGAGACTGGTTCTACTGGGCCTTGTTCATGACTATGACAAATTTTGGCATGTAACCGCATTTGTATTTTCCTATTCATGGCCACATACACTTGTTTGGTATATTTTCACATGGATCTGTAGTGTAATTCTATTGGCAGCCATGTATGCAAAGTTAGTGTAGAATATAATGAGAAACTAGTCTTTCAAGCTGGGTCCCCATCACTCCACTTCTGGGTTGTTTATAATGTATTTCAGCCATCGCAGATACTCCTCTGATCTCACACATTAGGGGGAATCTGTTATAGAAAGATTTGCCTCACCTTATGAAATCTTGCACAAAGGGCCTTTTTCCATTTCCCTTTGCAGACTTGTCATCCCTGTTTGTAAATTCTACATCTAAAAATACATATTTTTCAACATGTACGCACCTTGCCTACTATACAACATGCGTATACAGAGGCTGCTCCACTACAACTCGCGTACATCGGGATTTGTTCCAAAAAATGAAAATTAATGTCGAGTTTCCATGTCACAACAGGAGATCTCTGATCCTTGGCCTTCCATATACTGGAAACGTTCTGAATCGTCCCTTCAGGTCCATTTTAAGGCTATAAATGAGCCAATTCCGAGCTATGGAAAGGAGGAGAAATAATTCAACTTTGAGAGAAAAGTTACTATGGAGAAATTATTACTTCATATTGAGTCTGCATCCCTTTGTCCTTTAAGTATGAACACAGTGTTCATCCCCCAAGCTCTTCCCTTATTGATGGAGAACCTCATTGTATCCCTTCTATGATCTTGCCTTTGGTGGAGGCCCAGTTGGAAGGAACTTAGTTTCTCAGTTCTGAACCATGCCGACACAGAAGTCTGTAATTTTTTCACTTCTGATGATCATTTATTAATATAAATACTCCTTTCCCATCCAATTGATATCGTGAAAATATATGAGTTATTATCCATGGGTGTATTTATTATGTTTATTAATGGATTATTCTATCTAATGTGCTAACCTTTTATATTATCACTATATGCTTGCTTTGCTTGTTTGTTGAGAACTAGTTGCAGGTATAAAGCTTTGGGTCAAAGTGCTTAACGGTGGACATCATCGAATATATGGACGAGGTAGGCCTCTTTATTATCTTTCTTGCACATTGGTTTATATATCATGTTTTTGGGATAGAGTTGATTTCTGCAGTCATATCCATCTGTTGTGGTTTACCCTAGACATAGAGAGTTTTTCCCTCGTAACACCAATTCCAGAATGGAAATGGGAAATAATCTCCATGGATTTCATCACAGGGTTACCCAAATCAACCAAATAGAATGACGCCATCATGGTAGTGGTGGAAAAACTGAGCAAGACAACTCACTTCATTCCCGTCAAGTCAACTTGCAAGGAAATATATATTGCCAGTATTTTCATGAAATAAATATTTAGGTTGCATGGCATGCCTAAGGAAATCATATCCGACTTAGATACAAAATTTACTTCAAGATTTTGGAAATCTCTATTTGTTGTTTTTAAAACTAAATTGTTATTTTTGTACAACCTATTACCCTCAAACTGATGGGCAGACAAAGAGAGTAAACCAACTGTTAGAGGACATATTAAGGATGCATGTAACGCATCATCCTAAGAAGTGGGAAGACTACCTACCACTGGTAGAACTTTCCTACAACAATGGCTATCAAGAGTCATTGAAGATGAGCCCTTTTGAGACCCTCTATGGTAGACAATGCAAGATTCCAATCGGCTGGGATAACCCAGTAGACATAATTACAATTAGTCCATATATGCTAAAAGAAATGGAACAACAAGTAGTTCATATGAAAATAGCTCAGGATAGAAAAAAAGTTATGCAAACAAAAAAAGGACTCCTAGAGAGTTCAAAGCAGGGGATCATGTATATCTCAAAGTTAGACACAGAAAAATATCCTTGAGAATGGGAGCTTGTGCCGATATGGCACCTCGGTATTGTGCACCCTTTGAAATTTTGGATAGCATGGGACCCATAACATATAGACTAGCACTTCCTCCCACAATGAAGGAACATAATGTTTTCCATGTTTCGTTTTTGAAGAAATATGTACATGATTCTAATCATATAATTGATTGGTCTGTGATTCAGGTGGAACCAAAGGGAGAATTCCTACCAGAACCACAATGCATAATAGATAGGAAGGAAATCCCACTCAGGAACAAAACCATTTCATAGATCAAGGTGCAATGGAAACACTTTGGTCCAGATGAAGCTACATGGGAAAAGGAGGGTGCCATGAAACAAGAATACCCATTTTTGTTTACTTCTATACATACACAACACATTAACAGGTAAAACATCGAGGACAATGTTCCTTTAAGGGGGAGGGGATTGTAGTACCCATGTTTCCCCCAACTTGTAAATATAAATATGACTTTCCAAAAGACTGTGGCAGACTAAACATGTGTGAATGTTGGATTTGATGAACCTTTTTTTTATAAAAGGCAATGTATGTATTTTTGTTATTAATTAAAAATGGATAGTGTTACATAACTGCTAAAAGGGGGGTTTGGTAAGATAGATCATGATGATATGAGAGATATGGTGAGGGGAACCATAAATGGTTGAGATGACCCCCACCAAACCAATACCTTACTGTATTTAATTGCTCAGACCTAGAACAATCCTCTGACCTAGAAATGAATTACCAGTCAGGATGGTAGTTGGAAAATCCCTCCTCAAGAGTTAATGAGGAGATGGGGCAGAGTACACATTTGCAAGGCTTCCAGACCTTACCACGATATGGGTATTTGGACCCACGTAATCGTGCTGAGGAAGGAAAGAAACAAATTAATTTCATGGGCATAGGAGATCTACGAGGAAGCAGAGTCGAGAGAACAATCTCCAGAAGAGGGAAGATCTCTTGCATCTCTCTGGTTCGAAGGAGAACTGAGAAAAAAGCTTGTTCTGGGTGCAAGAAGCTACTGTCAGCGTTTTCAGTCCAGCTGATTTACAGGGCTGATGAGTGACTATGGGAGTACTCATTGCATACCCCCTTGCTTGGTATAGAGAAAACCATTTGCTAAGTTCTTGTGGGAGGAGGAGAGTAACCTTTGTCCATGTCTGTCGCTGAGCAAGAAGAAAGAGTCTCTCTCAGAGCATCATGGTCTAGCTAGGGGGTGGCCGGTGGTAAATCCATTCAAGAGTGGCTATGCCTATAGTTGGGTGGAAACAGACACCCCTTTCAACAGTTGCTTCATGATCTCTAGTTTCTGATAAGTATTGTCATACTATGTGTACTGAAATGGAAATGATGATTGAATATACATGCCTATGACTAAATTTTGTATTGAATGATTAAGGTAAAAATGTTCATTGTTTTTCTGTGAACCCATGCTTTTGAATGGTCTTTTGTTTGCCTTATCTTAGCAACTAGAGGGTTATGGGACGTGGGCCTACAAAAGAGTCAAGGTAGGGTTAACTGGAATGTTTAAGTCCTGTCAACCTTTGGAATTTACCTTCACGAGAATACTAAACTCGAACTCTATGGAAGAAGGGTGCCTCCTTTAGACCCTCCACCTGTGTGACTGAGGGATCATGCCCATGGCCTTAATTGATTCACGACTAAGAGTTAAGCGTGTAGCCCACGAGAATTTTTGGAGGACCCATATGACCAAGGTCTAGGAACCCTACGCTAGGCCCGAAAGGATCTAAGACTTTCTGGCTTTGGAACTCCGGGGTGTTATGACCTTACCATTTTCAAACCGACCAAAGGAAACTTGTTTCTATCGTTACCCACAAGAGTGATCGACATGTGGCGGTGTCCCTAACCGTGATAGATGGACTTGTCCCACCATTAAACCCTGAACCACTTACCAATCGTGAAGTAACGTGGGACGCAGATCCAAGGGTATTGGAGAGTCTCCCTGGCCACTGGATCTATGCCGAGGTTAGTTCGACGTTGACTACTTATGGAGAAGAGAGGTGTCATAACACCAAACTTCCCAAATGTTGGAGTTGTGAATTGATATGAGCCGTGGATCTGGGGAGTCTGTTGAGAATCCCTCTTAATCATCCGATCAACCAGTGAAGGGACTCGCGTGTGGTACTTTGACGAAGTCCTACTTTGGGAGAGAAAAGCTTCCATGACATCGAAAACCCCGAAGGCCGGATGTGCAAAGTAATGAGAACCATAGATCTAGGGATGCTTCAGGATCTTACTTGGTCATTGGATCTATGCCAAGGTCATTCCAACGTTGACCACTCTGGGGGAAAGGGTGTGGTAAGTGAGCGGAACACCCAAACACTGAATTCACAAAGTGATAAGAGCCATAGATCTGAGGATGTTTCGAGATCTCCCATGACCGTCAGATCTAAACCGTGGTCAGCCTGGCATTGACCACTCTGAGAGCAAGGAGGAAGTCACATGGTGGATTCCATGAACG
>WSFP011569488.1:0-10802 GCA_009831015.1 Picea engelmannii
AAAATTAAATTAAAAAAAAAAAAAAAAAAAAAGTGACCGATTTTTCGATCAACAATACTATAGTGAGCTAGTCATTACTAGAATTTTTTGTAATACAATTGGCTATTTATATTATTGATTTTATTTTCTTAAGTAACCTTTTACTAAATGTTGAAAGAAGTAAGATATTTGGCACTACGTTTATCTCATCATTTTTTATAGTTATCTCGAGAAGCATTCTACATCATGTATATTAGATTAGTTTCGTTTCATGTATTGTATTAACAAATACATAAACAATGGACCAGGCCACAACTTTTAAAACCCAAACAAAACTATCAAAAGGTGGTTAGGACATAAACTAGACAAACTCCCTATTTCGAATAATGTGAGCTCTAATTGGGAACTTTTCATTAGGGAGAATCCATATTGATTGCACAAGGTCATTCAACCTTGCCAACACCAGGATAAGTGGCCTCTAATGAGAGAAATTGAGGCTTTTCAAAACCACCAATCTCTATAAGAGGTTCATCAAGGCATCTCAAGCATCCTCTTCTAGAGAATTTCTTATGGAATGATTCTTTCCACCATTCAACAACCCGTAAAACTAATCTTCATAGAATTTTCACCCCCGAGACTAGATTCATTAGAAGTGAGTCCTTGATGGCTTAGTCTCCTCTTTCTAAGGGAGCTCTCACATATGCTCGATTGAATAGATGGAATTCTTTGTTATTTTCTTTTTCACTATGCCATAAAATTTTATGATGTCCTTCCCAATCTACTGAGTAACACCTACTAGGGCTAAAAGGTATGAAACCTAACAGCTCAAAAGAGCGAAACCTAATAGATCAAAAGAGCTGAAATAATTGATTTTATCATGACCACCCTCTTTGCTAGATTTAACCATTGTGATCCCCATTGAGCCATTTTGTTTTTTAATATTCTAAGTTATTAGCTACCAATATTCTACTTTATGATGCTTTAAGGCAATAGGAATTCCTAAACCTTTGAAGGATAATTGCTAACTGAATAGCACAAATTCTAACACTTGAGCAATTTACTCCATGATAAGAAGCGAGGTGTTTCTATCCATAAATATGGCTCCTTGATTTATTTATTAAACTTCTAAAGGAATTCATAGAAATATCCAATATTTATTTAAATCTATTAAATATTGTTACAAAATCGCCCCTAACAAAAGAGTACCATCTGTGAATTACAAAAAAATCATTTCCATGACGCCTCTTGCAATATGAATTCCCTAAGATTACTATATAACCACCCTTGCTCAAGTTTTCTACCCAAATATTTTGCCATTAATATGTATAACATTGGAGATAAGGGGCAGTCTTGGTGAAGACCATCTTGAGAATGGAAGAAAGAATCCATTCTCTCATTCACAAGGGGGGCAATCCACAAGCATCTTATGCAAGCCTTAATCCATTTTAAGAAGAGAGGGAAAAAACAAAATTTCTTGAGAACAACAAAGAGGAAACTATGTTGTATCTTGTCAAAATCATTGGCCATGTCAATGTTAATTACCATTACTCTCTCCTTGTTCTTTCTACATGAATGAATTAAATCTTAGACCAACAAAATTTCATTATGATTTGATGATGCCACACTAAACCTCCTTGATTCTCTTAAATAATATTTGGGAGTAGGAGAGAGAGTTGGTTCGTTGCGATGTTTTTCAAAATATTGTAAGAGGTTTTGCACATTGAAATTGTCCAAAACCTAACAAAAGAAGAGGGGTTTATCTCCCCCCTTGCACCCCTGGTGTTGTCTTTTACACATGATTTGTTTGGGATACAATGAATATCAAAGTTTAAAATATTCCAATAATCCAACAGGCCCTATAAAAGTGAATTATAAATCCATATAGGCCTGGAGCTTCATCTAGTTCTAAGTCCAAAATTGCTTTAATAATTTCCTCATATTATATTCTCTTCACAAGGAGCTAATTGTCCTCATATGAAACCAATGAAGGGATGGTTGGCAACATTTCCTGGGAAACTTCATCATCCAGGGGGTAATCCTCATAATACAACCTTTTCAAGTGAACATGAGTTGTTGCTTGGATCTCTGAGAAGGTGAATAATTTTACCCCATAATATGAGGAAATTTATTACACATGATTACTTAGTTGTCAAACTCAAGCTTGCTTGTGAAAGAATGTTGTGTTTCTATCCCCTACCCTTAACCATAGGCTTTTTAACTTTATCCTCAAGTGTTCCTCTTCCTTTCTAAAGTCTTAATATAGTTTGTTTGCAAATTACTTTACCTCTACTTTCATATTTGAGTTACTTCTTGCATTTCATGTTTGGTTTTAGGAACCATAGTTGAGATTAAAGATGTTCTCATTCCTTTGACAAAGGGATAAAACGAGCTCTTTCACATTATTTTAGTTGTTATTTGGTATTCTTGATATTCATTTTCCAAATGTAAGATGGGGACCCATGGATTGGGAGATTTCAAGATTCTATACTCACCACCAAGGACTAGGGATCACAAAGCCATAAATGTTTAAAATGGAAGGGAATGGGCTTGTATTTTAGGTTCTTCTAAAGAGATGGCATAATCAGCTTATGGTCAAAGGAATTTGAAGGGAGAATAAAGGAGGAGGCATGTAGATTGTCTAAAAGAAAGTATTGTGGACTGATAAATGATCCAGATGCTTAGCTATGTGGTTAGGCTTGAGTCTTCTATTTAACCATTTGTAATTGCTTCTAGTTGGTTATGATCATAACTCCCAATCAGTAATTATTTCATTCACCAATTCTCTAAATAAGTCTCAAATGAAAGTAATACCTCACTTTTCTTTGAGAGACAAACCATATTGAGATCGTTGACTAACCCTATGGATCTCACCACTATATTTCTACTATTTTCTCATTATTTGCTACTAATGGCCATCATGATGTTGTCTTTCTATTTTTGTTTCTTGGATAAGGAATATGACAGGCCTTTCTGATTTTAAAAGATCCCTCAAGGTTCCCAATTTGACATCACTACCTATTCATCGATAGTTCCATGAGATCATTATCATTTCATAACCAAGGGATTTTTCATCCCACTATGAAAGGTTGTCTTAGTGTGGGCTAAGATCCTATATTATTGTCTCTTGTTGTTACCTCTTCACTCCTTTTCTTATTCGTTCTTCACCTAGGCTTCTTCTAAGATATTCCCTCTACTTCCTCTTCTTCTTCTTGGTGTTTTTTAGGATTTTTTCCTCATGATGACATCACTCTAATAGGGATATGGTATTCTAGGGAAATGCATCCACATCATGTCAAAGGGAGGATTATATCAAGGCAAGTGAGGAAGATCCAATTAGAAAAGTATATGGTAGACGAACAGAGAGAACAAGAGAAGAAGGTAGAAGTAATGGATGGGAGGAAGAGATGGGACGGGTAGGAAGGGTCTAGAAAATGAAAGGAGGAGACAAGGAAAGATAAGGAAAGGAGTAATCTATGGGGAAGAGGATAGAGAGTTATAACAAGGCATTATATGTATTATCATATGAATGCTTGGCTTGTTCTCATTGTTCCTAAGGTTTGGATTTTTATAGGGAGAAGAATTTGGATTGCAATCATTAGAAAAGTGGACATACTCATGATAACATTTGCATTTGAATGGGACTTGTTCATAGTCCAACATTGGGAGGTTAGTCTAGTTATATATGGTGAGATTTATTGTTCTTAGAATCCCTTTTTCAAGATCTACTTCCATACAAATTCAAAGGCATGCAAACATTCCATATTTGGGATCAATGTTATCTATGAATTTCCCTAAGGTGTTTCTTGTTGGTTCAAGTGACTCATCATTCCAGCAATGGAGAGGAAAGTGAAGGAGTCGAATCCACATTGGAGCAGTTGATGGAACATCCACTTTAGGGTCAAAATATAGGATCCATCAATTTAAATACATGCCTCTTGATCCTGTGAAGTAAGGACCATTTTTTAAGATGAGGTATATGTCTTCCCTGAGTTTAAATAGAAATGCATAGTAGGAGAGTTTACTGTTGATCAAGACCATCTAATTATTTTACACCCATTGTTCCTTGGCCTTCGGGGAAGTCCAAAGACCAATGAACTAGAAAATTAGGGCACAATCCACAAGGGATACTACTTTCATACATGAATTTGTAGGGGGAGCTTCACATCAGGGATCACATTTGACTTCTTAACAAACCTCGAGGGATCCAACTTTTTACTAGATTTTCGTTGGGTGGGAACTAAATTTTGTAAAGCGATCACCACTACATAGAGGGGAGGGGAACTCACACGGTTTCTCCCTCCCAAATCCATTGCCAAGAGAGATGAGTAATCAAAATCAAAACACGATAGCAACTTGGATCTAGAGGGAGCAAGATTGTAACCTTCATATCTAGGTGCATCACAACTAAAAATTGATAACCATAGATTGATTAAGGATGGGAGATACTATGTGTATTATTGGGATCAGTCCCAAATTTTGAGTGATATCACTCAGAGGTTCAGTTGATTGTATTTATACATTAGTTGGATTGCAACTTAAGAGTCACCCTTGAGTTATCAGAACTTCACTCCCAATTACTATTGTGCATGAAGGAGCCCTCATTCCTTTGCTTGGATTTATGAGGAGCTATTAGTGTTCCACCCTGCAAATGTTGCACATATATATGAAATTATAATGATTCCTCCTACTACCATGCTCCTCAAGTTTCCTTGTGATGCTCCATCAAAGTTTAATTTCAACCAATTTGATTATGGTGGTGTCTAGATGTTGTAGGATTCTTTAGTGTTAAGCTTGCAAGGATCAATTTCCTTAAGGTATTTTAGGAGTATACCCCATTAATTCAAGATACACTCGTCATCTTCCTACATTTCGATGTCTTCTACTCATTGTTCACTTGCTCCAATAGTTTCTTACATGTTCCCTTCTACAATTTCCACACCAATTATTAAGATTGATATTAGTTTGGAAGACCTATATATTCCTCTCATTCCATACTATCTGATGATCCTAGTAATTACCTTGTTTTTATCATCTATTTTCTCATCATTCTTCCCTAAGCTTGATCATTTAAACCTTTTCTCTATGCCTTTTTGATCAAATTCATACATTTTTATCACCTTCAAGACATTACACATTCATACTTGGAGTTTCATATTCAATAGATGATTTTTGCTTAAGATGAGAACAAAATGCATGAATTTACATGTTTGGAATTGTTAGCAGTTTTTGTTTTAGGTTACAAATTATGCCACTCCTCATTTTTCTAGGACCCATTGACATTTAGAGGAGTTATAATTGATTTTTTCATTCGACGACATGTTGAAGACTTTCTCATCATTATGTAGATGAGTTGTTCCAAAATCCTTCTTGGATGCTAATGAGTTTGTCACTTACTTGTGAGTTACATGGATACAAAGGACTCAAAGTTGAATGATTTTGCATGCATCTAGGATTTGAGGTTTTTGCACACGTGTTCCTTTGATATTACAACAATGGACATCTTCAAGATCCATGGCAACGAATTTAGAGAGTAGTTAAGCTACCATAAAGCTATTGGATCATGGCCCTCTTTTGGAGGAGGAAATCTCTCTCCATATTCCTCTTCTTGTTTGTAAAGAAAAGCCTCTAAAATATAGGAAACTATTTTTTGACAATGTTACTTATTTTTCCTAAGGATAGGAAAACTACCCAAGCATTATTTTTGATGAATTGTATAAATAAATAAAGTTGAGAACCATTTAGGTTCGCCACTGGAAATTTAATAGAATAATTAATCCTTTCAATCACAGTTACTGAGCTTCCTTTGTTGTTGAGTTAGTTTTCAGGAGATCATTTAGTGAGTCACAGAGTAAGGGACCACTCTTATAGTGTGCAATTGTTGATGGTCTCTATATTTTTTGTACTTTCAGCATTGTGATTTTTGCAAATTTCATTTATTGGTTTGAATAGTACAAGTAGAATAGTGATTTACTTTTGATGATTTCATGTTATTTTGTTTCCTACAATTTACTTGTTTATGC
Source organism: Picea engelmannii (assembly GCA_009831015.1). Taxonomy (NCBI): domain Eukaryota; kingdom Viridiplantae; phylum Streptophyta; class Pinopsida; order Pinales; family Pinaceae; genus Picea; species Picea engelmannii. The sequence goes on from WSFP011569488.1 coordinate 6,000, forward strand.
AAGATAACATATTACTAATATAACCAACAAGCCATAAAATAGTAGATCGTGGGTTACTTTAAGTGGAATGGTCAGAAGGATTTATATTTACTTTAATTAGTTTTCCTTTATTTGAGTCAATTTTATGAAGCCACATAATGGTAGCTCAAGAGTTTCTCTCCCCTAAATTTCTCAAGGAATCCTAGGCTAATTTGACATCTTAAATTCCTTTGGAGAAATTTATGAAGCCATGGGTCGATATCCCTTGGGTTACTTTCGGTTGAACTGTCTCTAGAGTTTAGGCTAGCTATTGGATAGCTAGTGATGTGGGTGAGTTTAACAAATTAAGGTGTGTAAGCTCATAGTTTGTTGTAGAGTGGTTCATTTTCATTGCTTAGATCAATTAGTGGTCAGTTAGTCTTATACATGAGTTTGACAAATCAAGGTATGCAAGATCAAAGTTTTTTTTTTAAAACAATAACTGGGAGATTTATATTAATAAAAAAAGACTGTAGCAAAGTTGTAAGGAGAGTAAAACAAAAAATGATTAAAATATGTCCAATAGTAGAAAATTACTATGCTATCTATATGCCAACAACCTAGCCTAATGATGTCAAATGCAAAATAACCTAGTACTTTTGAGAGGTATATTCTACAAAATAAACCAGATAGTCTAATAACTTTCCAAAACATGAAAACTAACATAAGGCACGTCTACTCGTTGCTTCTTCCAATACTTCATTTCTTGTTTCTGAAGCTAGTTGCTCAATTTCCATTACATCATTAAGTTGGTTCATCGTTTCTTCCTCATTCAACTTTCCATAATTGAATTCACATATTGGACCTAGTTTAATTCCCTTGAATGATCTCCTTTGCTCATGTTAATCACTATGGTTCGCAACATATTTCACTTTACTTCCAAGACTAGCATTTAATGATTCTATTGTACAAGTGTGCCCATAATTGTTGCAACCTGAGTTACTGCATTCTACTCATTCTTGTAAATCTTTGTATTTACTATGAAGATTGATGTCTTGTTGGCCTGGACATGGGGTCTCAACTAAATGAACCTGTTGTTCCAAAGTTTGTACTTAAGGCTACAAAGTATTGAGTCTAGGCATCCAAAAAGAGAGTGAAAGATATAGAGGAAGAAAACAACTGGGAAAAGAAGCTAAGGCTGATTTCTAAGTTATCTGGGTCTAGCTTCCAATTGTTCCTGAATGTGTATATCTCGTTCAATGGCTTCCCATGAACGTTCGAGTTCGGCCCGGGTAGTAGCAGTTTTCATAATGGTATCGACAAGGTTTAAAGCGAGGCTGGTTTGATCTAAGAGATCGGGTTCTATGTTGGGTTGTCTTTCCACAGGGACAGTCATAAAGGAATAGAGTTTTTATACAGTGTTGGTTGTTGTTTCACCTTTAGATTATACGAGAAAGAATCCCAAAATCGAATTAATAGTATAACGAAATCAAAGATCATTTTCCGTAACTAAGTTAAATTTTAAAACCATGCATGAAACGAGAGAAAACATAGATTTGTTGAACAATGTGAGGCATCAATCAAGGAAGAATCTCACCTTGTGACAGAAGAAGAAAATAAGTAGGAAAAACTTTAATGAAGCATATGATATAGAAATCTAAACAATTCATAGGTCTTGTACCTGCTGATAGCCGATACAAAGGAAAAGCTGTAAATGATTAGATGACTGAAATAAATGATCACCGCAGTCAAAGTTGTACTAAATTACAGCTAAGCATTCATTAAATACACGTATGAGAAAAGATGTGAAATGTGAAATAACAGAAGAAACACATAACCCAGTCTTGACGGGAAAACAGAGTCTTTGATCTGCCTTGTATTAATTATGGCGAAAGAAATATTCTCTGGTACAATCGGCCAAAAGGAAAAAATCCATGGTTCCCTCTTTCAAAATTATACTTATACAAAATTAAAATGCTTTGAATTTTAATCATTCTAAAAATTTCGATTACAAATGGAAAATGAAGCGTTTCACTTTCTTGTCTCTTGTCTTCCTCCACATGGGCAAGGCATTTTCTTTTCTTGTTCTTTGGCTCCAAAAATAGGATGAGATAGGCGTTTGTTACTACTTGCCTCCAGAAATCTGCCCTTTCCCCTGCTCGATACAAATAACACACCTTTCTACCAACTAGGCTATCAGCTTGGAAGGTTCGGCTTCATTGTTCGCCTCAAAAGTGTAGTAATTCTTTGCCAACTATGGCAATCTTTTTCCTACTTGTTGGTCTTCCATGATGATAGACCACAATTGCAAGCTTGGTCTTATCAACCATTTATCCACTTGGGCAATATCGACCTGACTTACCTAGGATAATTCAATTTGTCCTTTTTCCCCATTTTCCTTGATATCGAGCAGATGTTTGGCTATGTTAATTTTGCCCAGTGTTCCAGAACTACCTTCTTTATCGACATCTAACAAATTTGTATTTATCCAGCCGAATGTTTCTTCACAAGCATCTCTCATCTATTTAGCTCTTTTTCTGCTCTTGGATATATTATGTTCCCACACCTTCAGTAAGATGTTACCTCTAGTTTTCTCTGGGATAGACAACCTGGAACTGATGGCCACCTCTTCTTTCGTTGTTGCTATAATAGCTTCTTGGAAAGCAACCCGAGCTGTCGCATCTTCTCTTTCTCTCAAGGAGATATCCTTTAACGCTTGTTCTATCGTATGAAAATGATTATGTATGGTTTCTACTTTGGCAAGTAGATCCTGTTGAGCTACTTCTACCTTCCTTCATATTTCCATGGCTTAGGATTGGAATATCGATATGTCTATGACCTGGTTTTCAATAGAAATTAACTTAGATTGCAGTAGTTTTATTTGCTCCTCTGTTGACTTACCTGCGTTCAGCTTATTTGTGCCAACTGATGCATCTCCTCAAGATCAGATTTAAGTCTCTCAATTTCTTGTTGATCAGTTACTCTGACTTGCTCGAAAACTTTATTTGCCTCATCCCTAGCATTCGCCTCTTCCATTGCTACCCGATCCTCCAATTTGTTGATCAAGAGGTTCTTTTGTTTCAACCATGCCTTCAAAGCTCCGACTGAATATTGGTTGGTTGTTGCATAAGCCCCCAATGTTCCTACTACCTCATCGGCGAATTCTTCCTCTTCCAAGGCTTCTCCATTTGTTAGGATTTTGTATTTTTTGGCTATTGCACCCACTCTTTGGTATGTTTCTTGCTTCACCACGGCCTTCCTTTTCTTACTGAAGAAGAATTCACTAGGAGGCAATTCTTCTATAGAGATAGATGTCAGGTCCTCCTTGAATATCCACTCTGTATCAAAGTTCCCCTTTGTGAATTGTAAGGGAGTGACGGATGCAATGGGGTTGTCGATTTCCTTGGTAACTATCTCTGGGTTTCCTTCTTCTTGGTTGGGGATCTCTTCTTCCTAATTTGAGATTTCAGTTTTCTCTGTCTTGTCTTGAGTCTCTTGTTTGCTAGGGTTCATGCCCGTTGAACTCTTATCTTCTGCTTGCTGTGTATCCGGAGGTTGTGAGTCTCTGCCCTGTAAAACTTTGGGGAGGCAACTTCTCATGTGCTCTTGGAATTTATAAAAATTGACCATATCGTCGGGTAGCAGAGCTTGAACCTGGCTTAAGACTTTGGAGTAGGACCTCACACCTCGGAAGATTTCATCATGAGGTGAGTCTTCGTGTTCGTATCTCTTCAGCCCACAACTCACCATGTGATTACTCACAACCTTATTAGGGTCGTGTTTCTTAAACTCAATGTCTGCCAATTTCATTTCCTCCAAGGTCGTAGCCTCCACTTTAGCATGGCCGAAATCTAATAAAGAATATGTACCAATGTGAATGGGGAAGGGTGGCCATACCTTCTTCGATACTCCTTTGAGCTCCTTTCTTATCCCACTGAGCACAGTTTGTCTGGCAATCTCGCGACATACTAGCTTGTCTGGTAAGAATAGCGGCAGATCATATGGGGGGACAGAGGTGCCAAAAACCCTAATATACAAAAAATATGCTTCTATATACAATTTTTCCACGCTGCTTAGGTTGGTTGTGATGTTATTTGAAATCCTAGGAGGCGGATGTCCGAAGATGGAGACAGGCATTGGTACCATTACCCATTTGAAAATATCGTCGACGAATTCTTTGGCTTTATCTTCCCAGAGTTTCGAGTGGTAGAGATGAATAGGCTCTACATTAGTTGGAGTCCAACTCCAGCTCATTAATGGGAAATGCGTCATGAAGCAAATAGTGTCCATGATGTAAGTAGACATAAATATTGAAGATGCTTTCCCACTCGTCTTATGTGCTCGATATTCTGCAATTCGACTGGCCAGACTGTCTGACAATAATTTGGCCCAGTCGAACAAGAATCCCTCTGCTACTGTGTGAATAAGCGGTACCCATGGGAGAAATAAGTGAGAGGTGTCCTCCTTCCCATACACACTACAAACCATCATCGCTATATGCATGAATTGTGGTACCAACGATGAGATTGAATAAATTCCATTAGTATCGGCTCTGAATTTCGTGGGGTGCGAAACCCAGCCTTTGATCAGATCGGATAATCTTTTCCCAAACTGCTCGCATTCCTTCTTTTTGAAACCCTCCCAGAATTCGGCATTGTGAGTAAGGTTTGGTGTGGGAGACAATTTATACATTACATGTAAATGCTATGGTCTGAATGTCCCAATTTCCACCTTCTTCTCGTTGAATATTGTCCTAGTTGGGATGTCTACATGGTCCAGCGCCCATCTGATCATATCATAATAGGGAAAAGGTTGTGGCCTTGCTGCTATCTTGTGCATCTCTGA
>WSFP011569489.1:0-10802 GCA_009831015.1 Picea engelmannii
AGTTGTGAGCAGGTATATGAACAATCCAGGTAAAGAACATTGGGAGGTAGTAAAGTGGATTCTCAGGTATTTGAGAGGTACTACTACTCATGCATTATGTTTTGGAGGTTCAGACACTTTTCTACAGGGATATGTTGATTCAGGTATGGCAGGTGATAAAGACAGCAGGAGGAGCACCACAGGGTATGTTTTTACTATAGGTGGAACAACAGTAAGTTGGATTTCGAAACTGCAAAAGGTTGTTACACTGTCAACAACAGAGGTAGAGTATGTTGTTGCTACAGAGGCTAGTAAAGAGATGATTTGGTTACAAAGGTTTATCGAGGAATTGGGAAAGAAGCAGGAGAATAGCAGGTTGTACTGTGACAGTGAGATTGCAATTCATCTTGCAAAGAACTCATCCTTCCATTCGAAGACTAAGCATATACAGTTGAGGTACCACTTCATATGACCCACCTTGGAAGATGGACATTTGAAGTTGGAAAAGATACACACTAGCCAAAATCCTACAGATATGTTAACAAAGGGAGTAACCAGAGAGAAACTAAGTTCTTGCTCAGTTTCAGTTGGTCTTCAAGAATGAAGATGAAGATGAGAAATTTGCTAGGTCCAAGAAGGTTCAGAGTCCATTATATACAACAGTGGTGGAGTTGTTGAGATCAGTCTCCAAGTCGGAGATTGTTGGTTGTGGAGCCTGATTATCTTCCTGACTCAGAGGTCTTGTGTTTTTTCAGCCATGTTTATACCCCATGAAGACTTTACACCCCAAAAGTATTTACACTCTTCCATGCGGGAGAGTGAAAAGGGGGGGTACCCCCTCTGTGGGGTCCGGGGGGCCTATCCCCCCGGCTGGAGGGTTCTGGGGTGAAGACCCTGAAGGAAAAATTGCCTTGTAAAAGTATATTGTAATTTCATTGTAAATCTGGACTGTTCATTATAAGGTCGCAGATCTAATGGTAGAAATTATGTTAGGGTTTTTTGCCCTAGAAGGCAACCCTCTTTTATGAGGGAAATGTATTGTGGCTATGTATGATGGCGAGTATTGTATTCTGAGAGAGGAGACTGTGAGAGAAAGAAGAGGAAGTTACAATGGGTTTTGCTATAGGTTGTATCCCTTCATTTGTTGAATAATAATAAAGGAAGGACCTGGAAATTTCTCTAGTGGACGTAGCCCACACTGGGTGAACCACGTAAATCTGTGTCTCTCTTTTATTGTGTATATTCTGTGTTTTGTTTCCGCATTTGTTTTATTTTATTGATCCACGATCCTGTTTTTCTAACAAGGATTGATGGCTTTCTTAAAATCCCAGGCTTTCAGAAAAGTGATGCTGATGTAAATCTATACTTCAAGGTAAGAGGTAACCAACCTGTTATACTAATCCTGTATGCTAATGATATCTTTCTAGCGGGAGATAAAGGGACAATATCCTAGTGTAAGAGGGAGGTAACCTCAGAATTCGAGATCAAAGACTTAGGCTTGATGCATTACTTCCTAGGATTGGAAGTGTGGCAAAGATAGGGCGAGATATTTCTGGCACAAGGAAAATACACAGTGGATGTACTAAATAGGTTTTGTATGATGGATTTAAAATCCATGTCTACTTCGATAGTTACCAACCTGAGGAAGCTGCATGATTCTGATACAGGTTCAAATTTGGTGGATCCCACCATGTATAGGTAGTTGATTGGCTCATTGATGTACATAATCCACACTAGGCCAGATATATGCTATGCAGTGATTGCAATGAGTCAGTTCATGACTGAATCGAGACAGAGACACTGGGTGGCCGCAAAGCACATCTTGAGATATCTCAGAGGGACCATTACTTATGGTATGAGATATACATCCAGTGGTGGTTTATTTCTGCATGGGTATGCAGATGCTGACTGGACAGGAAGCCCAATGGATTGGAAGAGTACTTCTGGATACTGCTTTAGTTTAGGATCCAATATGATCTCTTGGTCAACATGAAAGTAGGGATCCATTTCAAAGAGTACGACAGAGGTTGAGTACATTGCAGCAAGTGATGCTAGAAAGGAATCAATATGGCTCAGAAAATTGGTTTATGGGTTGTTTGGTGACAAGATCGAGATGATGGTGGTTCACTTTGATAATCAAAGTTGCATAAAATTGACAGAGAACCCGATATTTCATGATAGGTCAAAACATATTGACATGAGGTACCACTACATCCGAGACTTGGTCTAGAGAAAAATTGTAAAGTTACAGTACATAGCCACGAGCGAGCAGGTAGCTAATATCCTAACCAAGCCTCTGACCTTAAGACAATTTTTGCAGCTGAGAGGCAAACTTGGTGTGGCTGAGAATGACTCCCTCACAGAGAGGGAATGTTAAATTTGGTAGCATCGATAGTCATTCTCCAATGAGAGGCCATATGGTACCCTGAGGCTAGCCATGGAGATTTGGAGAATCAATCAGTCTTGTCAGGTATTGACAAAATCTAGGGGGGAACGTACAACCTCTGTGAGTCAAACCAAAAGTCAGGACGAACAAAATGCTATGCGAGTCTAATGAAAAATTCAAGGGGAATGTACAATCTCTGTGAGCATAGACAGTCTAGTGAAAAAGTTAGGGGGGAATGTACAACCTCTGTGAGCATAGAAAGACTAGTGCAAAAGTGAGGGGGAACATACAACCTGTGTGAGCCTAGTCAAACCTTGTGAGACATGAGAAAAAGTCAAGGCATATAGAAAAAGTTAAGTCGAATATAAAATTCCTATGAGCTAGAAACAAACAATATTCCTAATATTGAAAATTATGTAATTGTATTGATCTTGTGTGTTGGCACGTGTAAACATTATCCACCATGAAGAGAATTTCGAATTGCCTTGTCAAGAGTTGTAACTAAAGTATTGAGTCTAGTTCTATGTTAGAACTAAAGTGTAATGTTGAGTTGCAACAATGTCTTGAGTCTATTTTTGTTTTAGTAATGTTGAGTCAATGACTAACTCTAGATAACTCTCAGTCAATGGCTCCTCCATCCCCTCGCTCCCGAGTACGCGGATCTCTATCGCATGTTTGTCTCCAAAGAACGATCATGATTGGATTCACCATTTCGGGTTTCATGAGTTTTGGCTCCTCTATTTTTGGTTTCCTCCGGAACACATTTCCACAGAGTGCATGGATCTTTGCCATGTGTACTCCCAGATCTAGCAGCCTAGATCTACTCCAGACTCGAGAGCTTCAACATTCTCACTCCCTCCTTGTTTTCATATTGCCAAAGTGTTTCTGCTGCAGAGTTTTAGTTCTTTCGCCACCTGTCCATCTAGCTCTGACATGTGGCACTCAGTCCAGGCACCTTTGGGAATATCATTCTCTTGTTTCCAGGTGACGTGTGTCACCATCCATTCTGCGACACATTAGGACATTGACGTCAGGTCACCACGTCAGCTTCGGGAAGTTGTTCTCTGGGAAATATTCTTGTTCAACATCAAATCTCCCTAACAAAAAAATTGGTGCCTCCCCCAAGCATAATTAAAGAGTTTCTAAAGTTGGTGGGCAGATAAATCTTTATTGGTGGCGCTAAAATAGTGGGACTTCCCAAATCTTAGATCACAACTTGACCAACTAACTCACTCCATTTTGTGGCCACAATGTGTTCAGACGTTAAAATATTTGAGCAGGCCGAAATCTAAACCATGGTTTTTGGGGAGAGTGATGTGGTGGAAGGTGGTGCATTTCAGGATCAAAAGTAGTATGGTTCCAAAATTATTTCGACAACTTCGAATTCATGTGCTCATTCAACGTCATACACAATCGCAGAAAGTGGTCTCCCCCTAGTTATCAGGCCTTGTATCGGTCCCAAGGAGATATCAATTAATGGATGCAGGATGGTAGTTGAAACCTCATCTCACTCCATAAATAGAAGGCATGGAATCCCTGGCCAAGGAGACAAAACTTTTAGCCCGAGGAAGATATATGCACAGTTCAATAGAGAAGGTACACAGGTGGAAATATTTATATGGGATGGCTAGATCATATCAGACTTCCAGTAGTTGAGGAATGATCTGATTATAAGTAGATCAGTGTAAGAATTTGTTATGGTCGTCAAATGGTTGAGAAGAGCACCCTATTTTGTAATATTTTGATACCAGAGTTGTTCCTTGGTTATGTATAAGACTTGAGACTTTCGCATTAATAGAAGTCAACTTATTTCATATTCTTGTGTAAACTGTGCTGAAAAACTCGAGCATGGAGGATCCAAATGAGGGTTGTAGTTGTATTGTAATGTCGGTTTGATTATAATGATTTTGTGACATGTTCCATTACTTTCCTTTTGTTATCTTATTTCCTCTTATGCTGAAATGTTCATGCATGGAGGATCCAGATGAGTTGTTGTAGTCGCATGGTAATGGAGATTTGATTATTATGTTGTTGTGACATATTTTGGTCTCTAAAACTTGAGTTCAAGAGTTATGTTGTGCCTGATTTTTTCTTCACCAAGTTTCTTGAAGGAAAAATTATCATGGCAGAGTTGTCCACCTTTCTCACTAAGTCTTCCTTCTGCTCACCCTTAACCTTAAATCACTGACTGAAGTTAATGAGGACCTCATTTCCTTACATATTGATAGTTCGGTTCTTGTGTTAAAACATTATTGTGCTGATCTATGTCCATTTGAAATCCATTCATAAAACCTACCTCCACCAAACATTTTGATGGGCACTGGGCTTATCCTCTTGCAATCTAAGGGTGGCTCTTAGTGCTAATAAAGAGTACTAGATCTGAGCACAAGTGATGCTTCAGATCATTGAATGCTCTTTTTTTTTCCTTCCCCCACATGAACTTGGCCATGAAACCACCCTTGGTCACCTGGATGAGGGCCCGTGTAATATAGAAGAATCCCAACATGAATCGTTGGTACAAGTTGGCTAGTCCCAAGAAGCTCTGAAGCTCGGGTAGTGTGGTCAGGGCCAGCCAATCACGGATGACTTGGATCTTAGCTGGATCAACATGTACTCCATGCTCATCAACAATTTATCCCAAGTATTGGACCATGTTCATACTAAAAGAGAATTTTTCAAAGTTGGCATACAACTTGTGCTACCACAGAGTGCTCAAAACCTGCTGAATATGCCGCATGTTCTCCTCCCATGTTATGTTGAATATGAGGATGTCATCCAAATATACCACCACAAGGGAGTTGGTGAATGGTCTCAATACATCATCCATCAACCTCATGAAAGTGGTTGGTGCATTTGTTAAGCCAAAGGGCATGACTAGCCTTTTGAAGAGACCTTCTTTAGATTTGAAGGTTGTCTTCCATACATCAGTTGGTTCAATGGGAACCTATTGGTAGCCATAATTTAAGTCAATATTGTTGAATAAATTTTCCCCCTTGAGTTGGTCAAGAAGGTCATCAATCCTAAGAATGGGGTACCAGTTCATGACTATGATTTTGTTTAAGGATTTGTAATCAATATAGAGTCACCCAGTCTCGTCCTTCTTCTACACCAGTACAATCAGGATTTCACAAGGGGAGGATTTGGGTCTGATGTGCCCCTTTTGAAGAATCTCTTGGATCTGGTGCCTGATTTTGTCATTTTCCAATGATAGACAGGTCCATTAGGTAAAGGTGTGTTGGGGGTCAGATCAATTGGATGCTTGACTTGGTAGTGTGTTGGTAACCCTGTAGGTGAGGAGAAAATGTCTTTGTATTATTCAATGATCCCATCCACTTGCTTCTACTACAAAGAGAGCCCATGTGTAGAGGCCATGGATGTGGCAGCGACCTTCTGCTTACTATGAGCACAGATCACAAAGAAGATGAGATTCCTAATCTGTGAGATGACCTAAGTGCATTTCTTAGCACAAAATAAAGAAATAGCAGTAGGCGGTGATACATTTGGTATCTTGTACAATTGTCTACCCAAATTAATAATAAAACTACGGGGTCTAGACTCATACACAACATGACTCTTGCACAAATATGGTTGTCCTAAAAGAACATCACAAACTTCAAGGGGAGCAATATCACACAGTACCTCATATTTGAAAGGCTTGATGCTATAGGGAAGACGACACTGTTGGATAACACATATATCTCTTCCTTGGTGAAGCTAGCCGATGGTGTAGGGATGCAGGTGCAATGTTGTTGGTAGGTCCATCTACTTGATGACCTCTTCTAAAATCAGGTTCTTTTGGCTACCGCTGTCAACAATGAAATGAAGCAGAGCCCCCTTTGCCCACATCTGTGAGTGAAAGAGGCACTCCCCTTCCTCTGGTTCTTTTGGTTTTTTTGGCTAGAATTTGGTGGTAGCAATAGTGGAACTGGGTTCATCATCGATAATATTCTTCCCTCCTTTAGGATTTGATTCAAAATCAGAATTGACCTATGACTCGAAAGCCTTCAGTTTGGCCATGAGTGACTTCTTGGAGCGACATTCTTCGGTGTTGTGCCAAGGGATTTTATGGTACTCACATCATTTTCCTGTGTCCTTATTCATCTTCTCATTGCCCTTCTTGTGTTGCGTATTGGACTAGTTGTCCTGAGGGTGACCATATCAAATTGGTCCCTTCCTTTGTGGGTTGGGGCTACCTTTTCCCTTCTTCGGATGTGAGGGGTTTGTAGATCCAAACTCTCTCCTTTTCTTCTTGAATTTTTGCTTGATCTTGATAGCGTATCTATAAGCTGTGCCCAAAGAGGTGGTGTCCAAAAAATCCATTTATTTTTTAATGTATCTATGTAAACAACCGTGGTATTTGAGCATGAGATTATTCTTAGAGTCTTTTATACCCAATTTGGTGTGCATGGTATGGAAAATATCGATGAAATCTGGTACTTTCTTGTCCCTTTCTTGACGTAGGGTGGTCCATCTAGTGCACTGGTCCTCGTAGCTTCCAACACGGTAGTACTGTTCTTTAATGGCATCCGAGAAGGAATCCCATGTAGGGGCCACCACAAACATTGTATATTCCTCTATGACCCTTTTCTCAGAGTAAGTATCCCACTAGTCTTTAACATGGGGAACGACCTTGAGGAGTGAAAAAGTGATATTTTTCCTATCGAAAAAATTGTGGACTAAAAAATACCCTTCGAGTATATTCAACCATTTATCTACAACATTTGCATCTATCAATCCTTCAAATAATGGAATATCAAAATTTACCTATACCTTGAAGGGGGTTGAATGGCTGCTTGATGAAGATGCCTTTCCTGTGGGCAGTCATCGAAGGATTTGCGTGAATTTATCCATCATTTCATTTCTTTGTTGTGCGAGGGATTCCTCGAGAAACATTTTAATAGGATCTCCTAATCCATCATATTTATTTTCATCCCCTATGGGTTTTTATTGGTCTCTACATGACCGATATTGCAATGGCTCGATTGGTTCGAGTCCCAACTTCTTGTACCCAGATCGTTTTGGGGACACGCATGAAGAAAAATAAATGAAGAGCATACTGCTATGATATGACTGATTCGGATTTAAGAGTGGAACGAGCTGATTAATAGACTGAATACAATAAATGTAGAGAGATGAAAAATAACATATATATCCATTGAACAATATATTCTATTGAATAATGAAATAGGCTAAAACTGTAAAACTGCAGAATTGAAACACTTGCTTGAATGGTGGTAGCTATCTTTGAGAAGAGATGTGGCTTCTACACACATACGTCTGAGCATAATCAATTACAATGAGGATATAGAGGCCTTTTTGATATTACTCATGAATTCAAAAACCCTAGACATCCAAAAACCTAACCCTAGGAGGTGAAACGTCAAAAGTCAAGTGGGCCCCTATGGGTAAGTTGGTACCTCAACTTCCGAGGGTCGTAACTTTTTCATACAACCTTCGTTTTAGGCATGCAATAGCCCATTGGAAAGGTATTTTAGAGAACTACACATTCCACTATCAAAATATGACTTCATCTATAGTTTGACTATGGTGAGACAAAAACACTGCTTAGGCCTCCAAACCGACCCTGGAAGTACAACAAGATGTGTTGACATGAAAACATACAAAATAAGCTAGTTGGATTAGGTGAGAGGCCACCAATATCCACCTAGAAGATGTGTGGGGCTTCAAACAACCCCAAAAGTGTAGAACCCACAATTACAAAGAAGTATAGAAGAACGTGCTGAACTAAAAATGGACAAGAGGAGCCAATTGGAATAGGTGGGTGGCGACCAATAGCGAACTGGATCAACTTGGTAGTCGACTGTAATAGAATCATGAGATTTAGGATATTTGTAGCCAATGGTTTTTGTGGATCTGTAACTATTTTGGGTGCCTTTCTTTAGGTTTTTGCCTACTGTAAAGCCTACAAATAAGGCATGTTGTAATTTTGTAAAAGACAATATTTAGAGAAATAATTTTAGAGGTTGTTGGTCATGTAGATGTAATTCGAACTGGCTACATGTTTGTTCTTTTGTAAAACAAGAAGGTATGATATTGATTATGTCTTAGGTGTAGTCCAAGGTTAGGCATGCAACCTTTTATTCTTAATGAATAAGACAACAAGAGAGAAAGATGTTCAAAGACTACTGGTTTTTCCCTTTGGGTTTATAGGGTAAAATATCTTTGTACTGTGTCTTTTCTTTGTCATATATTTTATAGCTTAAATATTTCTTCCTCTCTTCTGTTAGGTTTAGCATGGAAGTGTTATATTTCCTCATAACAAAGAGATGTTCAAAGCTATAAATATATGATCCATATTATTTTTGGAACAAAATGAAAGAAGAGATATTATAATGAAATACTCATGAAAATTGCTAGAAACAGAGAAATATAGCAATACTTGATTTCTATTAATGAAAGAATTGTAAAGAGATTGCAAAAATACAGAGTGCAAGACTCGCTAGAATGGAGGCAACTTTATCTCCGAGAATATATGTGATGGCTACGCTCATTCAAAATAAGATGATTACAATGAGTCTCCAAAGGCCTTTTTATGATAAACATGAATGCCAAAACCCTAGACATCCAAAAACCTAACCCTAGGAGATGAAACGCCAAAAGTCACGTGGGTCATGTTTGGGTAAGTTAGTACATTAAATTCCCGGGGTTGTAACTTTTGCATACGATCTCTGTTTTAGGTGCATGATATCCCGTTAGAAAGGTATTTTCGATAAATACACATTACGTTGTCAAACTCTAACTCCATCTATAGTTTGACTGTGGCAAGCCAAAAAAACATTGTTGAGGACCTCAAAACGGCCCTAGAAGTACAACAAGATGTGTTGATATGAAAACATACAAAAGAATCTAGTTGGATTAGATGGGAGGCCACCAATAGCCACCTGGAAGATGTGTAGGGCTTCAGACAACCTCGAAATTGTAGAACCCACAATTACAAAGAAGTACAGAAGAACATGTTGCACTAAAAACTGAAAAGAGGAGCCAATTGGAATAGGTGGGTGGCCACCAATATCCACTTGGATCAATCCTCCCCCCTTAGGAAGAAATGGTATTGATTTTTTTAAGTTCCCAGGGAAGAGGGGAAAACATTTTATGAATCTAAATCTTGGTGATCTGCGTGCCTTGCTGGAAAAGTTGTGCTTCTTGGCTTGTGGAAGAATGTTGCAAACATGTTGCTGGAGGGGTTGAATCTTTTCCACCAACCTGTTGTCCCTGGGTGTTATTGGATAAATCAGTAAGTGCAGAAACTAACTGATCTCCCTAGATCCACCTAGATCTAGAACAAAACACACAAGAACATGACACTTTCCTTAAGTTTTAAACATTGGATTTACTAACTAAAGAGGGATAGGTGACATATCATTTAAACACCACTTCCTCTCGCCATCGCCATCCTAGCTCCGTTCCAACACTCATACAATGATGATCCTGCAAAAGAACACAACCAACCAAAGTGATAGTAATAGCATAAACTCAATACAAACCTATGTATGTGATCAAGGAATCATACAATAAAACACAACAAGATTTATAGGAATGAATCATATTAAATGTGAAAGAGATATTACAACCATTTCCTTGATGTCGTAAGGTCCCTTCCAACTATCCTTCATTTCCCACACACTTCCACTCCAAGAATTTTGAGAGCATAGATCTCATAATATTCACAATCTATCTTGACAAAATGGCTCATCTAGCCAAGCTAATAATCTCCAAAGCTCAATCCAATCCAAGCTAATCCCAAAAGCCCTTTCTCCATGAGAGCTCCTCTCCTTTTATAAGTTGAAGAGGATAAGGTGAGGAGGTTAGGATGATCCCACTAAATCATGAAAAGGAGTAATATCCAAACCATTCAGATGCCACCTCACCATGGAAGTTTCTCCTTCTAGAAGCATCAAGAAGATGCTCGTTTTTCTCACGTATGAACATTTTTGCACCCTTCCTATATAGAAACATGCGAACACTTCACGACCTAGCTATGGTGCAGCCTGTGAAAATCAGGCATTTTCACACCCTAGCTATAGTGCAGCATGCGAAAATACTCTTTAATAGGGTTTTTACAAAGGAAAATGCAACTTCTTTTTTAAGGAAAAGTTCTTCTCCCTTCTTTCTTTAGGAACTCAGGCTACTGATCCCTCTGAAGGCAACATATAGTTTTAAATCATTAACGGTCATAGGGATGATGAAAATAATGTGTAACAGAGAGCCCCCCAAAGTATGAAGTTAGAACATAGTGATAACTGAAATACTTTGTCGAGTGTGTGTAGGGAACAAGGAACAATCGATCGGAAACCTGCCAACAAACAAGGAAATACAATACAATAATACATCATCACTGAGGTAGGCATTCCCATACTTAGAATACAAATGACTCAGAGCATAAATGTCGACATGCGAAGATCCATGTCAAGTAAGA
>WSFP011569496.1:0-10802 GCA_009831015.1 Picea engelmannii
ATGCATGTAGAATTCCGAAACTGCAAATTGGTCTTACACAACTGATAGCTGGTGCAGAGGAAAGGCAATAAACAATTACAGAAAACCCAAATTTATTCGTTATAGTAGTGGTAGTACTAAAGTATAACGAAGCACATCAATTACGAATATGAATTGAAATTGAAAAATGAGGAACAAGAAAGAAAACTTGTAATACAGAAGTGACAGAATTGAGAATCTCGGATCTGCTTGTATTAAATCTCAATGCAAAAACTCTATTACAAAATCTCAAAAGGGTCCAGCCTCTGTTTATTTCTCTTTGGGGTATATTTATACAATTTCTGCAAAGCAGGTAGAGTCTCAATAGTCACAAAAATTTCAGTTATGACAGAGGAGAGAGCAATCGCTCCATATCCCCTAATCTGTCTTCACTTAGTGCCAAGTGCTCGCCTTCACGCGGACTCGGTGCAGGCGATACATCTTTCCACAAGTTGAGATACGAGCCGTGAAGGTTCCACTTGACAGCTAGCCTCGGCGAAGTAACATTCTCGGGCTAATTGTTGCAGCATGTCCCCCATTTGTGCATCGATGATGTCGAGGGCACTTAGTTGCGCGTTGGGCTGGATCAAGTGCTTGTCAACTCGGGCCATGTCCACCCTATCTATCTGAGAGATATCGGTCGAATCTCTCTCATCCTTCTCTTTCATATCAACGGAGATCTGTTCTACATTCATTTGCATTAATGTTTCTATGTCGCGTCCACTGTTCATACCCAACAGCTCGCCATCTATAGAAATGAAGGCTTCTTCTAATGAATTGGTTACCTTTTGGGCTTGTTCCTTGCCCAGGGCAATGTTGTGCTCCCAATCCTTCAACAGAATATTACCTCTGGTTTTTTCTGCGATGGCAAGTCCGGGAGAACCTACCGAAACTCTGTTGTTCGTGGCTATCAACACCTCCTAGAAGGCGACCCGAGCTGCTTCAACATCCCTTTCTTTGAAAGTCAGGTTCTCAGAAACCTGGTTCATCAACAGACAACTCTCTCGGATCGCTCCCACTTTAGCGAGCAAACTCTATTGTGCAGAAGAGATTCTGTTCCAAATCTCGATCGCTCGGGATTTAAAACCCTCGACGTTGATCATCCTTCTTTCGACAATCTCTAACTGAGCCTGCAGCTTTGCAATCATAATCCTTTGTTGCCCCGCCTGTATCCGACCATCTCAGACCACTAGATGTGCTTGCTCGAGCTTGGTTTTAAGCGCTTCTATCTCATTTTTATCTGCCAGTCGGGCCAGTTCTATCTCTTCACTTACCTGACCTTGAGCATTTTCCATGGCTGAGGCCAATCTGGCCTTGAGAGTCCTGATCAGGCAATTTTTCCTATTGAGCTGGTTTTTTAGCAATCTGACCGAAAACTAATTCGTCGATGCATAAGCTCCTAGCGTTCCTACGATCTTCGTGGTGAATTGCTCATTATTTTTGTTCTTTCCATCGGTCATAACTTTGAATTTCTTAATGGTCGACTCTCCCTCTTGGTAGAATTCTCTTTTCACCACCACTTTTCTCTTTTTATCAAAGAAAAATTTGTTTGGAGGAAGTTCCTCTGCTCTTATGGGCCTCAGTTCCTCATTGAAAATCCATCCCTCTTCTATATTTTCTTGCGTTGACTGCAAGGGGGTGACAGAAGTGATGGGTTCCTTGATTTGTTTCGCTGCTTTTCCTGGGGTGTCGACCGGGTCCTGCTTCTTCGGAGGTTCAGGGGTCTTTGTCTCAATTTCTGGATTCTGTTTCTTTGGCGGGTCCAAAGTCTATGCCTCTTCTTCGAGCCTCTTTGTTTGTTTCCCCTCGTCCTGGAATTTTCCCAAGTCAGGAGTTGCATCTTTAGGGGCCTCAGTATCCTTCGGTTCCATCTCAAAAATGCCCGGACTCCCTCCTCATAACACAGTGAGGAGAAAACTTCGTCTGTGTTCCTGAAATTTCAATATAGAGGTTGTGTCTTCGGGTGCTAAGGATCGGATCCAAGCCAGCACTTCCTCATAAGACCTCGCCCCTCGAAAAAAGTCATCCGGGGGTGAAAACTCATGTTCAAACCTCTTTAGCCCACAATTATCTAAATGGTTTCTCACGATTTTCTGAGGATCATGTTTTTTATACTCGATGGAGACCAAATTCAGGTCTTCCAGGGCTGCAGCCTCGACTTTGGCATGCCCGAAATCCAATAAAGAATAAGAATTTAGCCGAATGGGAAAAGACGACCACACCTTCTTTGAAGATGCTTTGAGTTCTTTACTCACCCCACCAATCATTGTTTGTCGGGTGACCTCGCGACAAGCTAGCTTGTCGGGGATGAACAATGGTAGTGCAAGCGAGGGAACAACGGCCCTGAACACTCTGAAGTAGGAGAACTCTGCCTCCACGTACCAGTCCGCTATACCACTCAGATTTACAGCGATGCTGTATGAGATACGAGGTGGCGGGTGACAAAAAATGGCGATATGTAGGGGCACCATCACCCAGTTGAAAATTTTGTATATGAAATTGTCTGCTTTATTTTCCCACAGCTTCTCGTGATACACATGCACGGGTTTTTCTTGGGCTGGATTCCAAGCCCAGCTCATCAAGGGGAATGGTGTCATGGAACATACCGCATCCATAATATATGTAGACATGAAAAATGAGGACGGTCTCCCACTTGCCTTCTGCTCCCGATACTCTGTGACCCAGTTGGCCAAACTGTCCGAGAGTATCTTTGCCCAGTTAAACGAGCAACTTTCTGTGACCCGAAACATGAGAGGCAACCACACAATGAAGAAATGCGATGTGTCCTCCCTCCCAAATAGTTGGCATGTCATCATTTCCACATACTTATACTGTGGCTCCAACAAAGCAATTGAATAAATGCCCTGGTCATTTGCTCTAAATTTCGTGGAGCGCAAAACCCAATCCTTTATCAAACCAGGCATGGTTTTATCATATTGTATGCACTCCTTCTCTTTGAATTCCTCCAGGAATTCAACACCATACATGTATTCAGATGTTGTCGGGAGCTTATACATGGTTTGGATATGCTCCGGCCTAAAAGTCCCGACTGTGACCCGTTGGTCGTTCATGATAGTTTTGGTGGGTAGGTCTATGTGATCCAACACCCATCAGATCATATCATAATATGGGAGAAACCGTGGTTTGGTTTCTACCCTGTGCATTCCGGATTGAACAACTATCTTGTATTTATTGTTCAGGTCGTCCCTTTCATTGCCGTCTAAGTCTGAATAATTCACCAACTTCGATTGCAGAATGTCCGAAACAAACGACCAACTAGGGAATGAGTCGACACTTCGGGGCGAGGTGTCGGAGACATTATCTGAGCCTTGCCCTGCGACCTTGAAATTCTCCTTTGTTTCTTTCCGTGGAGCCATAGATGAAGATTGCATTTTCTCCCTTCCGCGATAGAACTGCGTATACATGCAGAAGTCAGTTCACTCAGAAATGATGAGCTCTGCGTGCTTATGAAAATGCTTTCATTATAATAAAATGAAACTCTTATATATATTTGAAAATTTGGTACTTTTCGAAATAAGCCTGTCAAATCATAATTAGAAACAAATTAATTGCGTAAAATCCGATCTTATATGCGTGGATTTACCCTACTTATCCATAAATGTCATAAATTTATGGCGGTTTGACAGTCAGTCGAAGCATGGAGAGAAAATGGATACCTCGAGAAATGTGTAGGCCTCGAGGCGCGGGATATATCTCGCTTTATCTTAAATTATCAAATCTTACCACCGTTCATCAATTCCTCGATGTTCGCTACTTCGTGGATTTTCTTTTAACATTTTGAGTCCCCAACTCCCGAGATCGCGAGGTCCGACTTTGGCTTAATTAACAGTAATCGCGATTTGGAGCATCATTAATTTTATAATCAATCTATTCACCATATCACAACTCAGAACTTCAAAGACAAGTTTCTGGGAGATTAGTATGCCAAGTCGCGAAACCGCGAGATGGCGATAATTAAGACTCAATTAAGGGGAAGAAAATCTTGGATTAGGAGGTTAATTAATCATGCTATAATTACGTCGCAACTTCGTGAGTCGAGGTTTTAGACGTCGTAACTTTCGAAAAGATAGTGTCGAGTGGAGAAATGTTGAGAACAGATTTTAACCATGGTTAGCCTTTTTGCCTTTAATCCTTGACCAGGGTTAGCCCGAAAGAACCTCGTGTTCTCGGCTCTCGAAGCTGTAAAAATAAAAATTCGAACTTGGCGAACCCCGAGGCGCGAAACCCTGACGACGTCTAATCACTGAGTTAAAAGATTTTACCCTGGTTACTATCTTGAGTGAAAATTTAAAATGACTTCGTCGTTTTGTGACTTGGGATGTGTGAATTCATGGGTTATAGTATCCGATTTGCGAGATCCTGAAGTAAAACAAAGAGAGCAAAATTCTTACAAAAGTGGATTTGTTTCGAGAGTAGAAAAGCATCGTTTCTTACATAACCAGCTTGTAGAGTTTTCAAAGTCTCGGGGGAAAAAATCAAAAGACCATCTTTAGATTTCAAGTATCAAAAATTGAAAATTGTGAAGGGTAAAAATAAAACAAGGGCGGCTCCAACAGTTGCTAAGACGTGTTGTATCACCATTCAACTAGGGGTAACCATTGATCCCATCGATTTTTCCTCTTAGATGAAAAAAACCTCAAATATGTTTCCAAACAATTGTTGACAACTTCAGCCTGGCCATCCGTCTAGGGGTGATAGGCAGTGTTGAGATGAAATTGGGTTCCCTATAGCTTGAACAATTCTTGCCAAAAATTGTTGGTGAAAGTGGGATCTATGTCAGAGACAATAGAATTAGGCATGCCATGAAGCTTGAAGATATTATCCATGAATATTTGAGCCACTATGGAGACAGTGAATGCGTGTTGAAGAGAAAAAAAATGAGCATATTTGGAGAGACGATCTATGACCACCATGATGATTGACTTATTTCCCAATTTAGGTAAGCCCACAATGAAATCCATAGAAATATCTCGCCAAATAGTAGGGGGAATCAGAAGTAGTTGGAGTGTGCCCAGAGATTTGAAAGTTTCTCTCTTGTTGCATTAACAGAACTCACATTAATCCATAAAGGTGCAGACGTCATGTTTCATACCATCATATAAAAAATAGTGTTTGAATTGTTCATATGTTTTGGTAAACCCTGAATGCCCAGTTGTGGGTGAGGCATCAAGTTCATAAAGCAATATGGATTTGAATTGTGTTGCTTACATAAATACAAATGGAATTTGTAGCAAAGCTCTTCATTTTTCCAAGAGTACCTTGGATAAACTGAAGAATTGGGTGGAAATTGTTGGAGCATGATAGAAATTTTTGGGTCTTGCAGCCATTGTCGACGAAAAACTTGGAGCCAATCTGGTACAATGAAGGAGAGGCTGAAAAAGGGACCCGTCTTCGTCATATTTCCCAGAAAGAGAATTGGTCACTACATTTTCCTTTCCCTTCTTGTAAATGATCTCATAATCATAGAAAAATAACTTGGTCACCCATTTTTGTTGCACCAGTGATGAAATTCGTTGTTCCAGTAAATACTTGAGACTTTGATGATCATTTTTTTTTGGAAGCACTGACCCAATAAATAAGGATGCCAGAGATCCACAACATGCATAATGGATAAAATTTCCTTTTCATAAATGGATTGGCCCAAATGTCACTCTGAAATGTTTTTTCTAGTGAAGGCCAAATGCCTTCCATATTGCATGAGGATGTCCCCAATTCCTTTCCCGAAAGAATCACATTCCAATATGAATGTCTTTGTTAAGTTTGTAATTTCTAGGAAAAGGGTAAAGCAGGTAGCATATTTCAAGGCTTGAAAGGCATGATCCACAACTGAAGTCCAAGTGAAAGTATTATTTTTAAGGAGAGAAGTGAGAGGAGTTGCAATTTTTCCTTAATTATGAACAAACTTCCTATAATATCCCGTTAAACCCGGAAAACCACGCAATATATTAAGAGTTTTAGGGAAAGGTCGATCCTGCATAGATTCAATTTTATTAGGATCCACTCAGACACCATCCTTTCCAACAATATGACCCAAGTATTCCACTTCTGAGGCACCAATGGAACATTTAGATTGTTTGAGGAAAATGTGGTGCTTAGAAAGTAGATGGAGAACTTGATTCACATGGGAGAGATGGGATGGCCAATTTTTAATATAGATGAGAATATCATCAAATAAAACTAAGACAAAAGGACAAAGAAAAGGAAAGAAGATATGATTCATAAGACTTTGGAAAGTGGAGGGAGCATTAAAAAATCCAAAGGGCATTACCAAGAATTCATTGTGATCCTCATGAGTTCAAAATGTAGTCTTAGGAATGTCTTCTTCTTTCATACATATATGGTGGTAGCTAGAACGTAGATCCAATTTGTTGAAGTACTGAGCACCACTCAATTCATCCAAGAGGTCATCAATTACAAGAATGTGGAATTTTTCTTTGATTGTGAGTTTTTTGAGGGCGTAGAAATAAAAACACATGCGCCAAGTACCTTATTTCTTGAGTACCATGACCATAAGGGAAAAATAGGGGCTAGTACTGGGATGAATAACACCTACTTCTAGAAATTCATGAAATTTTTTCTCAATTTCCTTCTTCTGGGAAAAGGGATGATGATAAGGCTGAACATTGGGATGAAGAATTCCTAGGATGAGAGGGATGGAATGATCATGGACTCCACGAGAAGGGGGAAGTTCTTTTGGAGTGGTAAAATCAACTTGGTGGTAGAAGAGGATAGATTGGAGGTCGATATGCAAGAAAAGTGTCTCAAGAACATGATTGGAGTGGAGTTGGGATATAATTCCTGAATGACCTTTTTTGAGGATATTTTCCATGCGATGGGAACTGATGATCTCAGGGGATCCTATTGTGATTCCTTGGAACTTATATTGTTGTCCCTCCTATTGGAATTGCTTGTTTAAGTCCTTAAAATCCATGTGAATGGGGCCTAGAGTGTGTAACCACTCAACACAAAGAAAAATATCACAACCACCCATGTCTATAGCAAACATATTGGATTTTAGGTGATACTGACCAATTTGGAGTCACGCATTTTCACATCATCCCCCACATTTCATGGAACCTCCATTGACAATCATGATTTGAAAATTATTGACAACACGGATGTAACAATTGACTTCTTGGGAAATGTGACAATAAATAAAATTATGGGTGCTACCATTGTCCACAACGATGATGACTTTCCTATTTTTTATGTAACCAATTAATTTGAGAGTCAGGGGAGCAGAGAAGCCAATGAGGGAATTAAATGAAATCACCAGGTCAATATCTAGTGGATCAAAGGGTGGGGTCAGATCATATGGTCGTGGGATTTCCTCCATAGAAGGAACAAAAATATATTCTTTATAAATATCCTCAGTCACATCCATAAAAAGTGTATGTTCCTTACACTTGTGCCTGGGAAAATATTTGTCATCATAATTATAACAAAGACCCTTGAGTTGACGTTCAGCCATTTCATCCTTGGTTAATTTTTGGATCTTGAGGGGAGTTGCAGGAGGGGCATAATTGGTGGGTTTAGGGAAAGCAACAAAGGAGGGTTTGTGGATCTAGTAGGATACAATCTGTTGTTCTTCCTTTGCTCATTTATTAGCTTCCAACCAAGTCTAAGGGTGTGCCATGAGAACATGGGAACAAATTTCATCTTTGAGGCCACTGATAAAGAATTCCCTAAAGAAAGAATTTGGCATGCCCTAGGTTCTGAAAACCAAGTTCTCAAATGTGTAAATAAAGTCTTCCACTATCCCAGACTACTTTAATTTGGTCAAACAGACTAAATGGTGGGTTTTAGAGTCAAAGAAGTCATAAAGTTCTTCCACAAACTATGTCCAAGAAGCATACCCTTGGTGTGCCTTTTTTATCCATTGCCACCATTTCCATTGTTCTAGATCTAGATGTAGAACACCATAATGAAGCTTGGATAAATCATCAGTAATGCCATGCAAAGATAAATAATGTTCCATTTGGGTAACCCAACCTATGGGATCCAATCCATCAAATTTGTTCACCTCAATTCTGGGAGGGCATGGGTATCGATAAAATTGGGTAGTATGAGGACCTTGCTAATGGGAAGATTCATGGTCATCCTAATAATATGGTTGTTTATAAGAGGAAGGGTTTTGGGAATGTCCCATGAAGTGTTCAAAGGAGTCTTTGAGGTCTTTGAGGTCTTTGATGTGGGCACATTGGTCATGGAGGGTCTGAATAGATGAATTGATTTAGATAAGGTTTTCAATTATTTTCTTGATGTCTTCCTTATTCTAGTGGTTGTCAGCAATCAAGGTATTGAGTTCTTTGGCTCGGGTGGTGGCCATTTGGAAAAATGGGTAGGAAAATAGTATAGGGGAAAATAAGGGTTTCAAATGGTAGGTACCACTATGATCAGGGAGAAAATGGGGATCCAATGGGATAGGGGACAAATAAGGGTGTCAGAGAAGGGTTGGGTCCACAAAAAAAATTGTGTTAAAAATGATAGGTATCACTGGAATCGAGGTGAAGAGAGGAACCTAGTGGGATATGTCCCAAATAAGTGTGTCAACAAGACCACTATACTCATTTTTTTTTTAACTCCTACAAAGTTATACTCTAGCCTGAATAATATTGCAGTGACAAAATGACCAAATTCTTAACAAGAAGAAATTTTTAGTAATTTTGAAACTAGAATGCAGAAGGAACATTTCCGCGAAAATAGATTTTTTCTATTCTATTTTTGTTTCCGTCCCAAGGGGTAGGGTATTCAAATTTTCTACATACAAGGGTTTTCCTTGTGCTATATCTCTCTGATATATGTTTTGGGTCCAATAGTAGTACTCAACCCAATATCTCAGGGCACCAACTAAGGAGGCTAGACCGTGCCCTTAGTCATACTACCCGACTAACCAGGTACTAGAGAGTATCTCATCGAGTGTTGTTCTCGGTGGCACTATATAATTAAAGAGGACAATCGATTTATCTATGGAGGGATTTATGATATCTAGGTTGATCTGTATACAGGTGTTGTTTGATGCGCTACCACTCGAAGGGGTACCAACAGAGGTTACGAGGGTGGCCAACAAATATGCTAAAAACAACTTGTAGTTCCTGCGTGTATGCTTCCCCAACCGTGGATTTATGCATTGAATGACAAATCTCTATAGTTTTAAGACACCAGAATACGTCTCTACCCTGAAAAAAAATTAACCCACCGTTTTCTGTCGAGGAAAGTGCTTTGATACCACTTGTAGTATTATAGATATAAAATAGTATGCAGAAGATAAATATTTTAGCTAGAAATGGCAGAACAACAATGATATAACCAAAATAATACTAGAATAATACCATAATAACACCAGAAATAGAACCTTCATTAATAATAGCAATGTTCACTTGCCTCTTCGAGGGGAAAACCTCCAACAGAGCAGAGCTCTATTACAATAATATCCAAGACAATATTTCTCACACCCTCTACTCCTATTTATACTAAATCTATCTATTCAAAAGAGCAATCTAGAGGAAGATCATTCTAGAAGCAAAAGCTTCTATTAGGTCTTCTTACATTTGACTTATTCTTCCTTATTACTGGGCCTTATTAATACTGGCATTTATTACACAGAATTATATTTTTCTACCTATGTGAGGGGTTAGGGAGGTTAGGTACCTAAAATTTGTGGACTTTGGTCCCTAATTCTCTTGTTTCTAAATTTTCTTCTTCTAATTCTCTTGCCTCTACACTTTCCTCTTTAGTTCTTTCTTCTTGGTTAAAAATTGCACCAGGGGGGTGGTTAAAAATGAGACTCTTCCACACTATCTCATATTCTTCAATGATGGATCTAAAATATATTCCTATCTTGAGATATGTGAGCCTCCTTCCAACAACCAAGATCTCTTCACTTTCTTGGAATTCTCCGTCATTACTATATTTTGTGCTACTTTTGCTACTACCATGCAACTCATATTCCTTTGATTCAACTCCACATCTAATTAGAAAAAAGGGTCTCACCTCTATAAATCTACTACTACCTTCTTCAATATTCTCTCTCAATACCTCCTCTATGTTGTGTCTCTTTTATAGCCTCTCTTCTTTTGTGCTTCTCTCTGGTATAGATATTTCTCTCTCACAACCTTCTAGTGTGGATTATATTATCTTTATCTTATATCTTTGTTATGATCAAATGCCTTAAAATTGATAAAAATTCAATGAATGCAGTCCACTTAAGGGGGGAACCCTCCTTTTCAATATATCCAATCCAGAAGACAAGATGAGATATGATAAGATGATCCTAAGAATAGTTCTCCTTGGTGTATATATATATATATATATATATATATATATATATATATATAGGAGACAAAGGGTACAATTATAATGAAAGGGTGCATTGAAGGGTTCTAGACAACATACAAATATAAATGTAGAGATGTAATAATTCAATATATAAGGATTAATAAGGGGTGTTCTGATTAACATGGGGCTCTGGCTAGGGATTAACATGCCCCTCCCCTTCAAACAAGTGTTGTCCTCAAAACTTGACTAATTGTAGGTCTTTTTGCATGAAGAAATCATCTTCCCATGCCATCTCTTCCATTGGTAGGTTCTTCCATTTGACGAGGCACTCATTAATTGATCGATTTTGTAGCCTCTTAATCCTTGTTCCAATAATTGTTTCTATTTAAAGTATGATTTTCCCTTCTTCATTGATCATGGTAAAATAGTTTGGACTGGGATCTTCTCACATATTACCTTTTTTAAGCAATAAACATGTAAAATTG
>WSFP011569505.1:0-10801 GCA_009831015.1 Picea engelmannii
CCAAAGGTGAGTTTGTAAAGGTGATGGATCTTGAATCTGGGAAAGCAATGTGGGATAAACTTATTAGCAGTTATGAAGGAAATGAGAAAGTAAAAGATGCCAAACTTCAGACATATAGATTGAAATTTGAACAACTAAAGATGAATTAGGATAAAAGAGTTAGTAAGTATTTTTTAAGAGTTGAAGAGCTTGTGAATGCCATGAAGGGTCTTGGACAGAAGATTGAAGACACATTTTTAGTTCAGAAGATTTTAAGATCTCTGCTTGATAAATTTAATCAAAAAGTCTCTGCAATAGAAGAACTAAATGATCTTAAAATTTTGTCTATTGATGAACTCCTAGGAACTCTAACTTCCTATGAAATGGGGATTAACAAAGATAAGTCCATCACTAGAGAAGCATCTTTTAAAGAAGACAAGAATACTGATTCAAAATTTGATGATATTAAGGGAAAATTTGTGAGAAGGTTAAAGAAAGGATCAGGAAAATACCAAGGAAACATGCCCTTCAAATGTTTTAACTATAGAAAAATAGGTCACTTTGCATCTAAGTCTCCGCACAAGAAAAAACAACCATAATTATGAAGGTGAAGAGAAGTATACATCCAAGAGATTTGGTAAAAAGAAAAGTTTATGTGTAAACAATGATGACTCTTCAGGAGACACAGATAGTGACTTTTCTTGTGAAGATAAGGTTAATGATTTTATGCTTATGGCCAAAGAGGATTATGATAATAAAAACACAGGAAGTGATGTTAATGATGAAGTATTTTTGGTTGATATGGAATGTGAACTAATTAGTTCTTTAGAAGAGATTGACAGACTCCAATTTAAGAAGAGAAAACAAAAAAGGTTGTTGATGGAGTTTGAAAAGAAAGGTAAAAAACCTGATGAAGACTTTGCCCTGCTGAAAGTGGAGTTAGAAGAGGCAAATAAAATAGAATATATTCTAAAACAACAATTAGTAGTGAAGAAGGTAAGATGTGAAGCTATAGAAGATGAAGGTGGCTGTCAGAAAATATCTAGAGAAATTTTAGGCCTTATACCATCATAATCTAACAAGCATTAAAGCCTCAGAAAGATTAGCCACCATTATGAATCAACAAAGGAATCCAAAGTTGAAAACTGGTTTGGGTTATGAAGAAAGATCAAGCAGTGGTTAGCCAAGAAACAAATAATCCATCAAGTTTGTAAAATCTACAATCATTGACAACAACCACCCTGCAGAAACAAAGGAAGATAATTAGTCGTCAAGGAGAAGTGAAAGAAAAAGTACCAAAACTGAATATGTAGATAAAATAAATAACACAAACACACCCTCTAGTCAAAGAAATCATCATCATGGAAGAAATCGACCCACTCAAAGAAGACAACCATTTTCCAGGTACAAAGGATTTTTCTATGGATATTGCTTTTTCTGTTCTAACTTTGGTCACAAAGCTGTAAACTGTTCTTTAAGATTTAGATATGAGAAATCAAGACACTCAAGGAATAAATATCTTCTACAACAAAGAATGAGACAACCAAGTAACAAACATCCACAGACTGCAAATCATGTGATGGTTGGTAAAAAGACACAGGTTAAACATAACAATCGTTATGATCCATTATTCAGTGAACCAAAATGTTACACCTGCCATAATTATGGACATAAAGTTGCAGACTGTCGCTTAAGGAACTATAAGCCAGATTTGAATCTCATTGTTGGAAATTTCAAGGTTTGGAAGAAGAAAGAATATGACAAGTGTGGATTAGTGTTTTCATCCCAAAGACAAAATAACCCATGGTATATTGACAGTGGGTGTTACAAACATAAGACTGGAGACAAAACAAAGTTTCTAACTCTAAGTGAAAGCAAATCAGGGAATGTAACTTTTGGAAATGATGCACCATGAAAAATAAAAGGTAAAGGAAGGGTAAGTCTGAGTAATGGAAAAGGGAAATCTCAAGATGTGTTGTTTGTAGATGTCCTGAAACATAATCTTCTTAGTGTAAGTCAAGTTTGTGACAGAGGATGTGAAGTTGTTTTTACTTCTATAGATTGTAGAATAAAATTTGTGAATTCGGGACAGTTGGTTGCGAAAGGCATAAGAACAAAAAACAATGTCTATGTTTTAAAAGAAGAAAAAAAAGAATGTCACTTAAGAAAGTAATGATGAGAATATTTGAAAATATGATGATAGGGATGATGAAGGTATCCTCTTAGGGTATGCTAAAAATAGTAAAGGATACAAATTCTATAATAAGAGGCTGCATAAACTGGTTGATTGTATTGACATAAAATTTGATGAAGAAACATCAGTATGAGATGTAAGAACTGTTGAATCAACTACAAAATATATAGTTGAAGTTGAGTATGAAAATGTCCAAGAATCAGAAAGAGAATACTCTAAGCTAGAGGAATATACAAATACTCAGGAACACTCAAATAAGCAGACAGAAACAAAACCACCTCTTAGAATTGTTAGAAATAATCATCCTGAAAATTAGATAATTGGAGATATGAATAAAGGAGTTCAGACATGAAGGAATTTGATTAAAGATTCATAACAATATCAGATTGATTTCCTATCTATGATTGAACATAAAAAAAATTATGAAGCTAGCAAGCATGACGATTGGATTAGAGCTATGAATGAAGAGCTTGATCATATTGAGAAGAACAACACTTGGGAGCTTGTTCCTAAACCCGAAGATAAGAATGTAATAGGATCCAAATGGGTGTTCAAGAATACAATTGTTTTATTAATGGAAAAGGACAAATTGTTAGGAATAAATACATATTGGTCTGTAAAGGGTATGCACAAGTTGAAGGACATGATTTTGATGAAACCTTTTCACCAGTGGAAAGATTGGAATCCATAAGAATGTTTCTTTCATATTCATGTCATAAGAGCTTTAAAGTATATCAGATGGATGTTAAATCAAAATTTCTTAATGGAGATCTAGAGGAAGAAGTATATATGAGGCAACCTAAAGGATTTTCACTGATAGATAATCTTGACTATGTATGCAAGCTAAAAAAGGCTTTATATGGACTGAAACAGGCACTATGCGCCTGGTATTATAGGCTAGAAAAATTTCTACATGAAAAAGGGTTCAAGAAAGGCACCGTTGACAATAATCTATACATTAAGTCTAAAGGTGATGATTTATTAGTTGTTTTGGTTTATGTAGATGACATTATTTTTGGATGTACTAATAAATATTATGTTCAGTGGTTTGTTAATTCTATGCTAACTGAGTTTGAGATGTCCATGATAGGAGAACTGTCATATTTTCTTAGTTTACAAATAAATCAAAGTTCTGTAGGGATATTTATCTCTCAAGAAAAGTATTTGAAAGAGATTTTGAAGAAGTTTCAGATGGATGATTTCTCTTTGGTTAGTACACCTGTGGTGGTTGGTTGCAAGCTTAGTAAAGATGATATGTCACCTAATGTTGATCAAAGAACATATCGATCAATGATAGGAAGTCTTTCGTACATCACAACATATCATCTTGATATAATGCAATATGTTGGAATGGTAGGTCATTATCATTCTGCTCCTAAACAAAGTCATTTAGCAGCTGTCAAGAGGATATTCAAATGTTTGAAGGGCGCAATGACTTATGGTATGTGGTATCCTAGAAATCATAATTTTCAATTAACTTCATATTCATATGTTGATTGGGAAAGTTGTGTGGATGAGAGAAAGAGCACCAGTAGAGGTGCATTCTTCCTGGGTGACTAGTTAGTAGCATGGCATGGCTTAGTAAGAAGTAGGGATCTACTTCCTTATCAACTACATAGGCATAGTACATTGTTGTTGCTACTTGTTGCACTCAAATATTATGGATGATACAAACTCTTTTAGATTTGAAGGTAACGTATGCTGATAAAATCCCACTTCATTGTGATAACACCAATGCCATTAGTGTATCCAAAAATCCCGTTCTTCATTCAAAGACTAAGCATATACCAATAAAACACCATTTTCTCAGAGAACAAGTTACAAAAAGAGTTATTCAGCTAAATTATATTTCTTCCACATAACAGATAGTTGATATATTTACTAAACCATTAGAAATGACACCATTTGAATATATTCATTATAAGTTGGGGGTTATATTTTCTTTCATATAATCTTTTCGCCTTGTTAGGGGGAGTACTTATTGAATATCTATTGTATTTTTGGTGAATATAGCTTTGGTCCTTCCATTCATATTTGATAGGGGGAGTGTGTGTTGGTTGCATATTTGATACCTCTGAGAAGTTCTGCAACAGCTTAGGGGGGGAATTTTTTCTTTGACATTGATATCAAAGGGGGAGAAAAGGTGTGGTATGGGTACTACAGTTGGAGTTCTACAAAGAATAGTGCAACCTTTAAGGGTTTCCATCAATTCCAAAGGGGGATATTGTTGGCATGTTTTCAGGAAGAAAATGTGATTTTCATTTATGGAAAGAACAACATTGAGAACATTCATAAAAGCACACATGAAGAGAACAGATCCCAGGCGTCAAATCTGACCGTCATTGGATCCAAAGGGAAGCACACATATTTTAAGTGCAATAAGAAGTGGGATTACAAATTCCCGATGTGATATGGACCAATGGATTGGGGAAGATCAAACCATTGATTCCTTTTGTGGGGAGGAGATTTCACAAAATCGACAATCGAGAGTCTAGAGAAAGAAAGAAGAGATCTAACCTCCAAATTCGTGAAACACGAACTCGTGAGTTGATCTGAGCCATCATATCATGGGGTGTCTCAGACCATCAACTAGACAAGAGTGAAGAATCAGGAATCAAGAGCTCGAAATATGGGATATTTAGGGTTGAGTCACATCCAAATGCTCGACATGTGAAATCACGATTTGATCACAGTCATCGATCGAAGGGAGAGACTGGACCATTGATCTGAAACTGCAAACTAAGTTCACGAACTCGTGAAATGTGAAGTCCCAAAGTGCTTGGCCCCAAGTCATAGTTAGTGGTCACATTAGTGGAAGGATCTAGCATTGCTAGGACCCACCTCAGAGTTTCGTGAGTTGGGAAAATCAAGGTGAATCACAGTCACTCACCCGAAATGTGAAATCATGAAACAACGTTTTTTTGGCGTATGGTGATGGCCAATGGTCCCGTGGAGAGAAATTTAGTGCCTCTATGGATTTAATCCAATGGTGTTGATTAACTCAACAATATAATTGAAGGGTTATTGTTTTTCTTCATGATTCCTTGACCAGTTATGATTCAGTTATCCTAACTGAATCATTTCTCTTATCATGTGAGATTTGTAGAGTAACAGATTGGCAATTCAGTTTCTTAGGCATTTTCTTGGAGCTTCAAGGTGTAACTGAATGGGGGGGTTGCATAAAAGAGAAATGTTGCGAATGAGTTAGGTTGGTTGTTTTCTCTGAAAAATGATTTGAAATGTAAGAAATGAAAATCACATTTTTCACAGAATGTGAATAAATTCAGAGACGAAGAACTAAATCAAGATAGAAAACAAAGGGGGAAGAGAGAAAAATGTACAAGAACCAAAGAGCATGAGAGGAACATAGAAAGAGAATATGGAAAGAGACAAGAAGTCGATCCAAGTATGAGCAGAACAAAAGTAGTGTGAAGCAGAGAAGAATTGAAGGACATAGAATAAATGGTAAGCAATGACATACTTGTATTGTTGTAAGCTATCCTTCAACCAAGTTTTTATATTCATGGTGGTAGGGAGGTGTTAGGGAGGACTGTTGTCCTCAGAGGTTCAAGTGGGTGCTTTAAAAATGGAATTTTTAGCTTCCATTTGGTTGCAACCAGAAAAACCAGGGTGGTAGGGTGGTGCAAGGGAGAACTATTATTCTCTTTTATACAGGTTGGTGCCTGTGTGACTGGAAGTTGGTGTTGGAACCCTCGGGGAGTAGGCGATTCCTTTTAGTGGGTGCTAGAGAAATTAGAGAGTTAGATCTCTCTACAAGTTGCAGCTTGTAAAATAGAAGTGGTAGCCTCACATTGAGTTGGTGCTCAAAGATAGATGATGTACAAAACATAAAAATACTTCCTATCATTCGAAGAAGAAGAGGTTTTCTCCCTTTATGAGTTTCCTCGTGAATATTTATCTCTTTGTATATCATATGTGTGATTGATGTTTATTATTTATGTTGTTCATGTCTTGCATAATTTTGATGATCACTTGGAGAAGATTAAAATTACTTTAATAGGCATAAAATTGTTTAAGCACAGTAATAATTGATTCACCCCCCCCCAGTTGTCTTAGTAATTTCAACAAAATATGGAGCATGGATCATTTTGTAAAAATTTTCTCTCCTGAATAAACCAGAATTGAATAAGGTCTACCATTTTCTCTATAACTCCTTTTTGGGTGGAAGGAAGGGGCAAGGATGGAGAGGTCAACCCTCTCTTGATATTGGAGGATTGTGTCTTCCTTTTGGAGGTTTATCCCTCCTTTTATATTTGGAAGATGCAACTTCCTTTGGAATTCATTACTTCCCTTGAAAAATAACTATTGATTATTTCTCATATATTATGCATGGTGTATTGTGGTGTATTGGTGTAACTCTTCTACTATTGTTTATTGCTCATTGGATATAATTGAATATATAATATGATTTAAGTATAAGTTGAAAAAGTTTTGAAATTTCACTTGATACTGATTCACCCCCCTCTCAGTATCAACACCCAAGTCGGTCAGGGAGTCATTTGACTCAGGAGAGGGAAGAATTTGGAAGGATGACATGGTAGAAGAGATGGAATCCTTGAAAAATAATGAGATGTGGGACTTAGTCAAATTACCAAGTGGAATAAATCTTTTCGGTAGAAAATAGGTATTCAAGAAGAATATGAACGCAGGAGTTCAAGTCGAGAAATTCAAAGATCGACTCGTAGTGTAACACACCCAATCCTCTAAGTATCCTTTTAAGGGATGGGATGTTGGAATTGTTTTCTTTTCTCAACTAATCCCAATTATTTTCCTCCCATAGTGCCATCATGTCCTACTCACTGAGAGCTTTCCAACGGTTGTAATTTTTCTCAAAACTGAGCTCAATATTGAAATTTATGGCCTTTCCAAGGTTCTTTAACCATCAAACTTTATATTGCTGACACATGGAATCAACATGACACCTTAGCACACATTCCATCTGACATAAAGACTATGTTGCACCTACTTGGTGCTTGTAAATTCTAC
This sequence comes from Picea engelmannii, assembly GCA_009831015.1. Classification (NCBI taxonomy): domain Eukaryota; kingdom Viridiplantae; phylum Streptophyta; class Pinopsida; order Pinales; family Pinaceae; genus Picea; species Picea engelmannii. The sequence continues at coordinate 7,181 of WSFP011569505.1, forward strand.
CATGAGGAGGTTCCTCTCTACATAGGACCATCATTACTATTGCTTAAACTCTTTTCTAGTATTCTCATCACTCACCCTCGACATATGTGGTATCGAAGGATATTCCCTTTAGATGCCATATGTATAGAGCTAGAACAACTTGAGAAACTTAACCACTCTGAAAAATCAAGGTATCAAATTATATACTCCTCTCCTTGATGGACCTTCATATATATAAGTCGCAATATCTCGATGGATGGTTGAGATTGATTTGGGCCTAAAATTCTCCCATCTGGTAGACCCCACTCGTCTTTCCCACCGATGGATAAGTGACACTTGACACTCTAAACTCTTTTTGGTTGTATTGATGGCATAACATGTCATCCATGACTTTATGAATACGTTATTTTGATGTGTATAAGGCTCATGGAAGATTGATGGCTATTGTGTCACCTCTCCATTCAATGACCTACAATAAAGATCTTCCCTCTATCAAATTTCCACTTCTAATCCATCAGAGGATTACTCTGAATCCTTTATGAATCACTTCGAAGCCATGCTCCGATAGCAGTCAAAAATAGGCCAAATTGACTCATGCCCAGTACAAACGCCTAATAAACTACTAACACACGTCTTCACAATGACACTCCCTGTAAACTCACACCCCATCTGATTCATTAGAGAGACCCATAATGATCAATGATTGGAATTGCATCCCTCTCGCTTCCAGGTCTATGGTTCACACTAGCTTGACTTTGAGATATTTTCTTCATAGTTATCCTCATAGCACATGAGATTTACTTACAAAGGTGTCCCTCTCATGGGTTTGTTAGGAGTTTATCTTTCAGTGTCCTTCCCATGAAGTTTGAGGGATCTCTTCAATGCAACGACTCTGACCGCCAACCGATCAATGGTCACGGTCTCTTTAGATCAACTATTGTGGTTCTTCACTGACCAACACAAGGTTTACAGAGTCATGAATGTCTGCTCTAAGGACTCAACTAGTTTCTGAATCTTGCAAGACTTTAGTTTCTGGCCTCGAGGAATCAAGATGAATTTATGACCAATACCATTTTCAAACTTAAGGCTAGGGCCTCACATGATTTGTAGAATCTCTAGACAAGGAAATATATATGTGTGTGTGTATATATATATATATATATATATATATATATATATATATATATATTCAAGCAAGTAGCAGATCAGATTTATTCATTTTTATGATTTCACCAAGCATCAATATACATCAATACATAGCTCATATTACAACATTCAAAATCTTAGGTTAACTGCATGAACATAATCCTATATTCAATCATTCACATGTACTAACATACATTTGTTATATTCATGAGCATTCACATAAATCATTCATAGTCGGTTTCAGTACAAATGAACACTTATCTAGTAAGGAAATGATCCAATCCAACTGATTGAAAAAGGAAACCTTTCCTCCCAACCTTATTCCTTGTTGTAGAGTCACTTTCTACAACATTCCACTCTCATGCCAATCCATGATAACACCAAGGAAATTTACTCAACAGGGTTCCAAGTATGCGATGATCCAAGAAGGTTACTCTCCTTCTTTCTCTAACACAAAAAAAGTTTCCACCTCCCACTAAGATTTGGGTCTCTATAGCAGATGGTTTCTCAACTGGTTTTCCTCTGCACAAGGGATTTCCTTCACTAATTAACATTCCATCGACAACTTCCCCTTACTAGTGTCATTTTGTTTCCATTAAGCACCAAGATGCAACCCACTATTGCTCAAGTTTGGGAATTTGGGTCATCTTTGTTCAAGGTGATCATCAACAACTTGGACAAGCTTCCTATTTTCTTCCAGGAAGCTATCATTTTCTTTCTCAATCAACACATCCACACTTTTGCTCTTTGTGGCTTGTCCTAATTGAGACTTTGTTTCTTTGTCTTCTATTTCCCTTCCTTTTTTTTTGTAGGTTCTCTTCTCCTCTACATGTCTAGTTTTTTCCATACATGATATCATCCTATGCACGTTGCGTTTTTACTTCTCTGGTATTCTTCTCCATCCCCTTGGGATCTCTACAACATCATCTATACATAACCTACAGTCCACCCTTTACAATTTGAAGGGATGGTTTGTGGTACCTTCCCCATTAATTATTCAATTGGGAATTCCCTCTCTACATGGGCCAAATTATGTAATGATTACTACTCAACCACCTTTATGATATTCCCTTTAATGACCATGTGGTATCCTCCATCAATATGGTGTGTTGGTCGGTGAAATCATCATGTTTGTAAGTATAGATTATCTTACTATGCAAGATTCCTATTTTCTTCATTAATGCACCTCATCTTCATTTCACTCAACCATCCCATCAGTCCTCTAACTCATCAATTTCCTATGGTTTATCATGGCTAGTAATTATCAATGTTGTTTCCCATCACTCAACATTTTGGTGTTTATATTAAATCAAAACACAATTACATGTCTCATATTGTCAACACATGAAGTTTGTGCATAATTACAGTCTTGGGAGAAAACAGGGTGTTACATTACCCTTACCCTTAAATAAAAATTTTCCTTAGTATTTAAAACACCAAACATTTACAATTATATAGTAAACAAAAATGGGTATTCCAATATCATAGCATATTCCATCTCCCAGGTAGCTTCATAGACTCCAAAGTGATTCCATTGCACCTTTACTTTCATGATGGATTTGCTCCATAGAATTATTTCTTTCCTATCTAGGATGCATTGGGGCTCTAGTTTGAATCCTCCCTCTACTTCCACCTATATTACAGTCCAATCAATAATGTGATTAGGATCATGTACATATTTATTTAAAAAAAAAACATCGAATGCATTATGCACTCTAATAGTAGGTGGTAGAGAAATTTTGTATGCTACTGGTCCTATTCTATCTAGGATTTCAAATGGTCCACAATATCGGGGGGTGGGGGGGACTTAGCACACATCCCCAATTTCAAAGAAATTATCTTGGTTTTCACCCAGAGATACACATGGTCTATTATTTTGAAGTCTCTGGTGGTTATCTTGCTATCATCATAGCTCTTCTGTTTGTCCTAGGAAATTTTCGTATTTTTCCTTATCTGAACCATGGCTTGCTCCATTTCCTTTAGTAATTCAGGTCCAAGTGTAACTTTGTCCACTCTATTATCCCAAATAACTGAAACTCTACACTTCCTACCATGTAGACCCTTTAACGGGCTCATTTTTAATGATTCTTGATAACCATTGTTGTACGCAAATTATACCAAAGGTAGATACTCTTCCCATTGCTTGGGTTTATGCATGACATGCATTTGTAGCATATCATATATCACTTTTTTTACCCTTTCAATATGACCATATTTTTTAGGATGGTAGTTCATGCTAAATGCTAACTGTATCTCTAAACATGCAAATAAGCTTCCCCCAAAATTTGAGGTGAACTTTGTATCTCCATCTGAAATTATGGTTTTAGGAAAATAGTGCAACTTGAATATCTCGTTCATGAAAACATTGGCAACGTATATAGCTTTAAAATTAGACTTTATGGGAATAAAAAGATATACCTTTCTCAACGTATCCATTACAACCATGATTGTATCATATTGTTTGACTATCCTTGGCAATATCGTGATAAAATACAT
>WSFP011569511.1:0-10801 GCA_009831015.1 Picea engelmannii
GATCTTATTTCGATGAACTAGTGGGACCCTTCGAAATGTTGGGTTGAAATTTTGTCTTTCAACTATATCTCAAACAAAGAGAAAAGTCAAAACTAGTGTTTTAGTCAAAATAAATTGGATTCCTTGGTGGGATCCTAATTCGACACATTAATAAAATTGTAATAAGGTTTTTCTCTGGATTCGTACTAGATCTGTTTTTTTCTTTTTACTTGTATACTTCACAAAGGGAACTTAGAGTCAAAGAGATAAAAGGGTTATGCTTGCTTAGGTGGACCTTCAAAACTATAATCAACCTATTTATTTGTGTTTAAAAACCTAAAATATATACTTAAATAAAGCACCAAATTGCAAAAAAAAATTAACTATTCAACTTGCCCAACCTCTACCATCACTAACATGCCACATGGTATTACTTACACTTAACTACTTACTAACTTGTTCTCGCTTCCTTTTTCTCTATGACCAGTTACCTTCCTCAGTTTTTTAATTTGTCCCCCTTCACACCAAGGTATTTTCATCTTTTATTTTTTTGTTTATATTTCTACTTTTCTTCTTTATATTTTAAGCCTCTTACTTATCTTATTTCCTTTTTTCTTAGTGTTTCTTTTTATTTTTTATTTTTTTTTTCTTTATTCTTTTTTTCCTTTTTTCCCTTTCTTTCCTTTCATGTTGTTTGTTATGTGTTTTATATTTTCCTTCACTTTGAATCACTCCAAAATCCCATTTAGGGTGAGAGCACATCTACGCAATGAGTTGTATTGATGTTTTGGTAGTTGCAGGAGGTACTAACCTTCATGGATAAACTTTTGACTAGAATATAATATTTTGGATGCAAGAAAAAACCTAACAGATGTGTGAAAATTCTAGAAAAGCAAGTCGACTCTCCTAGAAAGATATATATATAAGGACGGGTTGGCCCTGTTTAAAGAGACACATGTTCACCTAGCCAGATTAGTATAAATAGAAGGCGCCCCAGCTCATTTGTACACACAGTCAGTCATCCAGAAGCAAGGTGCAAGTGTTGAGGAGGAGTTGCAGAAGCTGCAAGTGTGCAATAATTCCTTGTTCAGTCTTTTGGTACTCTATCTTGTGTGCTACCTCTAGAGAAGGTGTGTTATCTTGGTTTATCTGTTGGTTCTAGTGAGGCTTCCCAAAATCATTCTTTCTATCAAAGGTTAAGGTGCTCAGGGTGGTTTTGTGCCTATGGTTGGGTAGCAATGGTGTAGCATTGCTTATGGTAAACGAGCACAATATTCTAATAGGTTATGGACCCACAGCACCTTCGGAACATTCTAACCACTGGAAGGTAGATCCACAGCTCTTTGTCAAGCTCGTTGCAGCACAATCGCAGTTGCGGCTAGGGTTTTTGATCTTGCAGCAACAACAAACCCTAACTTGATTGTTCGGGCACTTTAAGTGAAATGTTTGGCATAATTCTTGGATATACTAGTGTGTCGTAACCCAACACATCTCCTGGTACCCTCGGCCATCAAAAATGTCAAAGTTAAATTTTTGGGTCAAAGTCAATGCTTGACATGTCAAAGTCAAAGTTCATTTGGTCAAAGTCAAAAGACTGGTAAGGTCAAATTCAAAGACGGTCATGACTTCCTCCATGAAATCAAAGTGACGCAGCAGAAGTATGGTCTCTTGGTAGAGCATGGAAGACAAGGATTGACATCATCCTTGTAAGGAACAAAGGGCAAAATTATGGAACCACAGACTAAAGAGCAAGCGTCAAAGGATGAAGAGTTTGATTTTTGGAGCTTCCAAGCACATGAATGTGGAGTAGGAGAAACAATAAAAAACAACTACTGTAGATCTAAATATCTGGAAAGAGAAGGGATCTTTGTCCAAGAAGCAATCGTAGATCCATAAATATCTCATATATAATACATTCAGAGGAACAACACACTCTCCAGGTTGGAAAGAATACTTGTCTCGGAAGAAAAGCAACTCAAGCAAAACAATAGCCAGACTCCAGGTTTGCATATCAGGTTTGATATTTTATTATTCTTGCTGAAGTGAGTATTGCAATCCTTTAGATTTTATTAATGCTAGGAATAAATGAATACTTAGTAGCATGTACTATTAATATAAATGCTTATTGTACTTAATTGCAATATGAACTAACATCTCCTCTAGGAGATATTTCTTGTTCTTGTTCTCAGGCAATACACCTTGGTAATGTTATAATGAATTACCATGAAATTGATATGTTCTTATATAAAATACTATTATATTGGAAATACTTTTGCGCTTGTTGTTCCTATTTTGGGTAGGTTATCCTACGCAGTCCAGGAAGGTTACCACAAAAAAGCAAGACTTGAAAGGACTTAGAGGGAGTCAAAATTCAGAGGGATTTAGTGATCAGAAAGAAGTATGGTTTCGTGACACTTTGCAGGATGCATAGGGACATGCAACAGGTGGAAGTGTGGTTCAAGGAGTCTCTCAGTTACAAGGAGTTGATGGTAGAATTCGAAAAGAAGGATATTGTAGGCTTCGTGTCGAGTTGTAGGCCTTGTGTTGAGTTGTAGGCTTCATATCGAGTTGTAGGCCTTTGTGTCGAGTTGTAGGCTTCATGCCGAGTTGTAGGCCTTGTGTCGAGTTGTAGGATTCATGCTGAGTTGTAGGATTCGTGTCGAGTTGTAAGCCTTGTGCCAAGTTATAGGCTTTGTGTTGAGTTGTAGGCTTTGTGCAGAGTAGTAGGCTTCATGCCGAGTTGTAGGCCTTATGCCGAGTTGTAGGATTTATGTCGATTTGTAGGCTACTCCGATGAGATGGTATGGTATGTCAAGTTGTTGCTACACCAGTGAGACACTCTGGTACGCTAGTGGAATAGTCGAGAACCTGTATGGTTGTGATGGTGTTGCTCGTAATATGATCTAGGTGATCATGAGATAACATGTGTAGATCTCGTGATGCTACCGGTCTGCAAGACCATGTAGGTCTTGCCCATGCCATGTGATATGGATGGATAATGATGATAGTAATGATGATACTCACGACATGGGTGTAGCCATGGGTGAGCACGTCATGCAGGTGTAGCCTGTGACAATGATGGTGACACACACTACGAGGTGTAGCTCTAGTGTTCTCTAGTGGGTTGTGGTCCCTAGATGAGATTGATAGGTCCACATGAGTGTAGCCATGTGTGATGTAATGATGCTCCTAGTAGCATGGTCTGCATAACCATGACAAGAGGATCATGTCATATCAAGCAAGGCTATGAAGACTAGAAGGGAACATCATGGTTAAATACCTCCCTAGCTAAGAGGGAGTGTTGATGTTTTGGTAGTTGCGGGAGGTACTAACCTCCATGGATAAAACTTTGACTATAATAAAATATTTCGGAAGCAAGAGGAAACCTAACAGATGTGTGAAAACCCTAGAAAGGAAAGTCGACTCTGCCAGAAAGAGATATATATATATATCTTTGAAGAGACACTTGTTCACCTGGCCATATTCGTACAAATAAAAGGCACCCCAGCTCATTTGTACACACACTCAGTTATCCAGAAGAAAGGCGCAAGTGTTGAGGAGGAGTTGTAGCAGTTGTTGGTGTGCAGTAATTCATTGTTCAGTCTTTTGGTACTCTATTTTATGCGCTACCTCTGGAGAAGGTGCAACTACATTGGTTTATCTGTTGGTTCTAGTGAACATTCCCATAATCATTCTTTTTGTTAAAGGTTAAGGTGCTCGGGGGTGGATTTATGCCTATGGTTAGGTAGCAATGGTGTAGCATTGCTTGTGGTAAACGAGCATAATATTCTAACAAGTTGTGGGGTTTTGTTAAACTCCATTTATTTTGGTCATGGATTTGGTTGAGAACATATACTAATGACAAACTTTAGGATAAGATTAATTCATTGTGCAATACTAATTCAAAATGTCATTCCATAATTGTTTCACTGTAGAATTATAATGCCAGGATTTATGAGGAGGTTCCTTCCTTATAGGACACGAATGCCAAACTCCTTGAGAAGCCCACTTCACTTCAGAATGATAATGGATTCTTTGATGGTTATCAAGGCTTGAAGAGTCATTGTGATCTCTTGATTTTATAGTTGGATGAGAAGGGAAACTCCAACAAGAATTTCCAATACATCAATTAGAAGCTTGAAAAATAATTAAGTGAATTATTAAAGTGCTTTAGGAAATTACAAACTTTTGTTTCTTTGGGTTTTAAGAGTTATGATTAACAATATAACCAAACGATTTAGGTCATTAAGATGGAAGAAACCATGGTTATCACCTATCAAATGCAAATGGATGGATTAGGGGACAAAGAAGCGATGCTTGACACATTACAATAGTATATTTAGTCTCTATAAAAAATAATTATATTCCCTACTTTTGAAACATCTCCACATGCACTATGGGGTATTCATGCACAATATTCTCTTGAAATTGCTAATTTGAGAAGCACACTAAGGGAATAGGTTCCAAATACTTCAATGGTTAGGTTGCATATGTGGTGAAGTTGATGGGTATGGATAAGGCAATATTACTATTATTGAGCTTGAGATGAGACCAATGAGAACATGCCTTGGTTATCATAAGATAATAGTTATAAATAAGGGTCACCCCAGTTCTTCTATTGTTTTGTATTGATAGTGACCATATCATCCACCATCTAATTCTTCTATTGTACTAATTTGCTACAACTTAATTATGCACCATATGATTCTTCTACTACTATAGATGCACAATAATAAGTTCACATGTCATGTGTTTCTTCAATTACTACAAACCAATAAGAACCAAAACCTTCACCATCTATCTAAATCATATCAGCATGATTCCTAATCATAAAGATAAGAGGTGTTATTATTCTTCATCCATTCTTATTGCCACATTAATTAGTATAATAACAACTCTTCTTTTAGTTCAATTATTATAAAGTGTAGATGGAAAAAATTTGGATTGTCACCTTTCATAAAAAAAATATATATGGTTGGAATTTTGATTTTCCATGATAAAATCTACTCCTTAAACCCTACTTCACAAAATCTACTTCTTAAATCCTTAAGGGGCATAATCAAATCATAAGTTTGGAGTAGGTTAAGTTTTTATCTTGTGTGGTTTCATGGAATTAGTAGAATAATCGCTTTGATTTTGTTGTGTGCTACTAAGCTTTATTTCGTTTAATTGCTAAAGCAATTTGAAGTCTCAAAAGCAACACAGTGGCCCAATATTTCTATACCAATGTTTCTTTGAGGTTTTGAAAGAGTTTTATACCTTGAAATCAACTTTCCTTTCCTTTCATAAACTCACAACGATCAAAATAATGAACCATTGAACTATCTATTTTGTTGATTTTTCTATATGAGATGACATCTTATAGATATTTCATTACAATGATGAGTGTTCCATATATAGAGAACATATGGTGACCATCCATGAAGGGATGCATCCCATGGATAATAAATAACTATTTATTATTATTATTATTACTTATTATATATATTATTTAATAATTAATAATTATATTATTAATTATTAATCTAGAGGAATGTCTTCTCGATGTTGTCCAAACATCAACACTCCCTCTCAACGAGGCAGACATTCTACATCATATCGAGTTTTCCTCTGAAGTATACAAACTTTGCCCTAGACTCATGGCATTTGTCTATCAGTCCTTGGAAATGTCTCTCTCCCACTTGAATCGAGGGGAAACTTTACTTGTGGCTCTCCCTCTGAGCCAACTTACTCTCTCTGAGATCAGGCTCACTCTAGGTCTACATGTGATAGCATATAGCATCTTAAGTCTTTTATCATTCCTTGTCAAATCACCATGACTAGGACAAAGACCACACCAAGGTCGTTCACCATAGGTACACACATGTGAGTGAATTTCAACTCGATGCTAACTGACACGTGGAAAGCACCTTAAGCACCTCGAGTCCATATTATTCCTTGTCATAATCAAGGAAGGACTACGCTTGGGACCATTTCCCAAAAGTGCACATTTATGATAAATGTACCTAATCTCCCTTGGTCTGCAGCCCAATCTAGGAGAAGGTTTGCACGATGTTGAAACATCAACACTCTCTCTTAGTTAGGGAGGTATCTCTCTATGATGTCTTCATCTAGTAGTCCATTGACTACTCTGTAATCAACTAGTAGCACACAACTATTGTCCAGTGACACATAGTCACTGCCAGTGGTACACAATCATTGTAATAGCACAAAGGTATGTCACACATGGCACTCCCATGTGGACTTCTAGATGCTCCTCCCTCTATAAACACTAGGGTCAACTCTCCATAGTGTGATATGTCGAGGTCAACTCCCTTGACATGTCCTCATGTGCTCTCCACAAGGGACGTGTCCTCATGTACTCTCCACAAGGGACGTTGGGCTATAAGCCCAAACCCACTTATCCCTTCTCAGATAAGTGTCCTCACAGATCAACTAAACTTAGTCACAGAGGAGTACGATCTGTAGAATGTCCCAGGAAGTTGCAAACATCAACACTCCCTCTCAGTGAGGGAGGCATTCTTTGTCATGCCAAGTCTTTCAAGGAAGTACTCGAACTTCGTCCTAGTAAGGGGTTTGGTAAGAACATCTACAACCTACTCATTTGAAGGAAGGTATTGCACCAATATTTCCTTCCTATGCACCATGTCTAAGATGTTGTACTATGATTATGCGGTGCTCAAATCCACATAAGTATGTTTCCTACTACACCAGGAAACCATGGCAAATCCCAAAGTGAAGCAACACCCGGAGGTGATCTTCCTATCCACTGCACTCCCTGCCCAATCATAGTCAATATATCCCTGCAATCTCATGTCAATACTGGAAGTATATCTCATACCATGTCCAACTGTGCCTCGTAGGTATCTCAACACATGCTTCACATCAATCCAGTGTGGTTGTCTCGGTTACCTCATAAACTGGCTAAGTGCACTCACTGCATAGAAAATATTTGGTCTGGTGTTAACCATATACATCAATGATCCAATCAGTTGTCTGTATAGGGTCGGATCAATCTTATCATAATCAGAAGAAGACACACTTAGTTTCTTCAAATACGTCACCATTGGTGTAGCCATGGGCTTACAGTTTAGCATCCCAACCTTTTTCAATATCTCAACTGTGTACTTCCCCTAACTCAGGAAGATCTCATCGGTTCTCTACCACACCTCTAGTCCCAATAAGTAGTGCATCATACCAAGGTCCTTCATCTCAAAATCAGAGGCCATCGCATACTTGCATTCAACAATAAGGCTCTTTGTACCGGTGAGGAATAAATCATCAACGTAGAGGACCAAAATCAAGAGCTCACCATTAACAGTCTTGTAGTACAGGTTGGGATCAAAAACACTTTTGTTGAAGCCCAAACTCATCGGGTCTCCATCAATCCTCGCATACCAAGCTCGAGGTACCTGCTTGAGTCCATATAGGGCCTTCTTCAACCTACACACATGAGACTCCTTCTCATTTATCATGAAACCGTTTGGTTTCTCAATGTATACTTCTTCCTTAATCTCTCCATTGAGAAAGGTTGTCTCCACATCCATTTGATGTAGTCTCCAACCCATGGATGTTGCAAGGGAAATAATCGTCCGGATAGAAGTGTATCGAGAAACATGAGCAAATGTCTCCTCATAATCTATTCCCTCCACCTGAGATAATCCTCTAGCAACAAATCCCGCTTTGTGCTTCTCGATACTTCCATCAACTGTGTGTTTAATCTTATAGATCCACTTGGAAGTCACTACAAACTTCCCCTTAGGTCTCGGAACAATATCCCATGCATCATTCTTCATGATGGACTAATACTCCTCCATCATGGCATCTCTCCATACTGGATGACTAGATGCCTCCTCATGACAGGAAGGCTCATAATAAATGATGTGGCTCATAGTTGTGGCATAGCATGAATATCTATGAGGTCTCTTGCTCTCTCAGAAGGTACCACAGGGAGTTGCATGTCCTTCTGCCTCCTACAAAGTTTGACGAGCCCATGCAGGTCTCTTCCAACCTACTGCAATATCTATGGGAACATTAACTGGAGTTGTAGGATCAATGGGATCAATTGGATCAATAAGCTCAATTGTCTCCCTCTAAATTGTTGCAGAGTGAGGGGGAGAAGGCGCCATCTCTTCATGTCTCTCACTATTAATCTCCATGTGAGATCCTCTAGATCTCATGAAGGCTACCTCTTCCTCAAAGGTAACATCTTTGCTCACCTCAATGGGTCTCTGACCATGGATGTAGATCGGTATGCCTTCGAAGACTCATTGTACCCTACAAGTGTACCATTTCTACTTGAAGGGTCTATCATGGTCCTTTTCTCCTTGGGTACATGAATGTATACTAGACACCCAAATATCCTGAAGTGTTAAACCTCGGGATTTCACTCCGGTGAAGGCCTCCTCGGGGTTCATGTTCCTCAAACTTTTATGAGGACTTCTTATTTGAACATACACTGCAGTCATGGATGCCTCTTCTTACAAAAAAATTGATGACCACGTAAAGTCATTTTGGACCATACTTGACATATCAAGGTTCCCTCATGAAACCAATGTTTAATACATATCGAGGTTCCCTCATGGAACCAATGTCTCACGAGACATATCGAGGTTTCCTCGTGAATGTTGATGATTATAGTTGTGTGAGACATCCTCTAGGACACAGACTGAGTGAGTCGGCCTGAGGGAGAGCCCATGAGTTGGGTGTGTTGTTCCTCTCTGAGACAGAGAAGGAACGTTGTGTGCCCCTGTGTGGGGTGAGGAAGCCCATGAGTTGGGTGTTCCCATGAGATGGGTGTGTGGTTCCTCTCTAAGACAGAGATGACACATTGTGTGCCCCTATGTGGGGTGAGGAAGCCCATGAGTTGGGTGTGTCATTATCTTTGAGGCAGAGATGAAACGATGTATTGGTCTCCTCTATGCAGACAGTTGAGATGATGTGATACTCTAGATGATTCTCCTATGAGACGCAGTGAGACAAAGATATGTTGAGTAGGACGTTTCCAGTGGCTGAGCATAGGTGAACGTGATCCTAGTGGTTGAGCACTAGTGAGTGTGTATTCTGATGATTCTCCTGTGAGACACAGTGAGATAGAGACGTGAACGTCCCTACGGCTGAGCATAGATGGGTGTGCCCCTAGTGGTTGAGCACTAGTGGGTGTATGAGATCCCTTGCTATATTTTCCAAGAGTCAAACTTACCTGTGACCCTAATTGTGATGTAAAGGGTACAGGTCGACCCCACCATAAAGTGAAAGATAATTAATGTAAAATATAATTAATATGGTAATTATTAATTATATTGTGAGTTATTGAGGTCGTCCCTATTGTGCCAATAGACACTACTTTTGATATGTCCAGTCTAATATAAATAAAGGTAATTTCCCCATTAAGGAAACATAACACAAGTGTGAGTTTGGAAATTTTAGCAAGTACTTGTTCTTAGGCTAAAGTGCACACCTCTCTTGGGCGCTAGCTTTCTAGGTTTTGTGAGCACCCTTTTGTGTTCTAGGTTTATGGTGTGGGAAGTCTTTCTCTTGAAGAATATAACAAAGGATTGGTTGGGTTTTCTTCCCTTGTTGAGAAGGGTTTCCCAGGATACTTCTTGTGTACTTGTGCATGGTATTTCTTCTTGTGATCTTGGTTGTTGTAACAATTTGTTATTGGTGAAACTACAATTGTCTATGGTTCAAGTAAAATGCTAAAATTGGAATGAACTTCATGCTTGAGCCTAGCTTAATGAAAAATCAACATGGTATCAGAGCATAGGTCTTGAAGAACCCAATGCACAAGCATTCAAATCTAGTCGTCGTCTTCTTCTACAGTTCCATACGACCCTCTAGGGTTTGCTACAATTTCGTATGACCCTCCTTTTATGAGGTGTTTCAGCACCTTAAACTTGGACACTGGGGCTAAAATTTGTACAGGAGTGTACGACCTCCTTCAGCGCACCTCCAACAAGTCTCAAATTGCATTTTCGAGCATTTTGGATTTTTGGCCCTAGGGTTTCGCAATTTTCTGCAGATTTTTGGTTTTAGGGTTTCTGCAGCTCATTGAAAGAGCTTTTCAGCTCACCAATATTATTGTGACTCTCTTAAGACTTATTGTTGGTATTCATAAGCCCAACAAAACCTAAGGTTGTTATCCTAGCCTAGCCATTAGGTTTTCTAGCCCAGTTGACAAGGGTTTGTGAAGAATTTGAAAATATGGTGACACCATGGCTACCATCTTCATGAAGATGTTAGAGGACAGAGATTAGCTAGGTGCCATTGGAGAATTCATATCAACACCCTTAGGTATGCACTTGTATATATTATTTGTATCATTGTCATGAAGGTACTTGCAGGAGGAAGGAACCTTGTTGAAGTCATGGATCCTCGGTGCATTCAGAGGAACAACACACTCGAAGCGAAGACTCCGGGTTTGATTGTTTTAATTATCATGCCTTTGACCTACATTTCTAAAGTTTTCTACATTACAAGTAGGTATTGTAGCTGTGACAACAATCCTTAAATTGTTTTGATTCTAGCGATGTACTCATTATTCTCCTTTTAGGAGATAATCTTGTTTTGTTTCCTTTCGATTTTTTTCTTGTTCTAGGCAAGTTAACAACAAAGGAAGATGTTTATACTTTAGACTTCAGAGTGATCCAGGTGGATGTTGGTGGCCACCCACCTATTCCACTTGGACCCCCACCATTGCTTCTTTTAGTTTTTCAGTTTCCACACAGTTTACTATTTTAAGCAGTTTTTCGGGTCCTGAACTTCTGGAGCCGTTTTCAGGCCTTAAACGACGTTTTTTTGAGAAAACGGGGAGCAACAA
>WSFP011569512.1:0-10801 GCA_009831015.1 Picea engelmannii
GATAATCTCGTTTCAACCGAGATGGTGGAGAAACTAGAACTGGAGACAACTGATCATCCGAGTCCATACAAAGTTTCATGGCTACAGAAGGGACATCAGGTAAATGTCACTAAACAGTGCTTAGTGGACATTAAGATAGGAGGATATAATGATAGGATTTTATGTGATGTCATTTCTATGGATGCATGTCATTTATTGCTAGGCAGACCATGGAAATATGACAGAAACGTAGTTCATGATGGGAAGATGAATACGTATACTTTGGATAAGAATGGGAGAACACATATGTTACTTCCAATTAAAGATAAAGAAGTAAAATCGGAAACGAAAAATACTGTACTTCTCATGAGTGGGAAGGAACTTCTTACGGAAGTAAAGAAGAAGAAAGATCCACAATTCTTTGTGGTCAGAAAACCCTAAATCGTTTTGACCAGCACAAGAGTGGATGATTTTCCAGAGGAAATTCAGGAACTACTGGAAGAGTTCACTGACATTGTGGTAGACGAATTACCTCATTCGTTGCCGCCGATGAGGAGTGTAAGTCACCATATAGACCTCATACCAGGGGCTAGTTTGCCGAATAAAGCCGCGTACAGGTTGACGCCGCAGGAGATTGAAGAGGTTAAAAGGAAGGTACAAGAACTGTTAGATAAAGGGTTGGTCAGGGAAAGTTTAAGCCCGTGTGTCGTTCCAATAGTACTTAGTCCAAAGAAGGATGGAGGTTGGAGAATGTGCACTGATTCCAGAGCCATTAACAAGATAACCATCAGGTACAGGTTTCCACTGCCAAGAATGGATGATCTGATGGATTGCCTGAGTGGGGCAAAGTATTTTTCAAAGATAGATTTTAAGAGCGGATATCATCATATTCGCATGAGGGAAGGCGATGAGTGGAAGACAACCTTCAAAACCAACGAAGGGTTGTATGAATGGCTAGTCATGCCATTTATCTTGAAGAATGCGCTGAGTACCTTCATGAGGTTGATGAATGAAGTCCTGAAGGAATTCATCGTAATGAAGAAGCTACAGCAGGAGAAGCAGTTGATCAACATGAGGAAATCTTCATTTATGAAGACAAAAATCATTTACTTGGGATTTGTCATATTGGCGAATGAATTAAAGATGGATCCAAGTAAGGTGGAGGTAATTAAAAATTGGCCATCACCGAGAAATGTTTTCGAGGTGAAAAGTTTTCATGGACTGGCTAGTTTCTACCGGAAGTTCATCAAAAATTTCAGTGGGATTAGCGCAGCGATGATGGACACCGTCAAGAAAAGACATAAATCTTTTCATTGGACTGAAGAGGCAGAGAAGAGTTTCAATCTGTTGAAACGGAAGATCACAGAACAGCCGGTTTTGGTGTTGCCAGATTTTAGGAAGATGTTCCAAGTAAAATTTGATGCGAGTGTCTTTGCCATAGGAGCGGTCTTGAGCTAGGAGGACAGACCAATTGCATATTTTAGCGAGAATCTGAATCAAGCAAGGGAAAAATATTCCACATATGATAAGGAATTCTATTCCATCATACAGGCATTGAAGAAATGGAGGCACTATCTGATTCCAAGGGAATTTGTTTTATATAGTGATAACCATGCATTACAATATGTAACTCAACAGGAGAAATTGAATCAGAGGCATGTTAAGTGGGTAGAATACATGCTGAATTTTACATTTGTAATTAAGCATATTTCGGGTACTGCTAACAAAGTGGTTGATGCTTTGAGCAGGAAAAGTTTGCTGATGCAGGAATTCAAGGTCAGGACGTTAGGTTTTGATGATCTTAAATATATGTATGCGGATGATCAGGATTTCAGAGAAGCATACAGAGCAACTGAGAACCTAGTTCTCAGAGACAGAAGCCAGTGGATAGAGTATGTGATCCAGGACAGATTGCTATTCAAGGGCAATCAACTGTGTATTCCAAATTGCTCCATGAGGGAGAATCTGTTAAAAGAGAAACACAATGGAGGATTGGACGGACACTTCGGTCATGATAAGATATTCACAAAGCTGAGCGAGTCATATTTTTGGCTAGGGATGCGAGCAGAGGTCAAGAAGTTTGTAGAAAGATGTAGAATTTGCCAGCATTCGAAGGGAAGGAAACATAATGCAGGTCTTTATCAGCCATTGCTCATACCAGACAAGCCATGGGATGAAATCAGCATGGATTTCGTATTGGGATTGCCTAGGACGCAAAGAGGACATGATTCGATCTTTGTGGTGGTTGACAGGTTTTCCAAAATGGCACATTTTATCCCATGTCAGAAGACCAGCGATGCGACTCACATCGCAAATCTGTTCTTCAAGGAGGTCATTCGACTTCATGGATTGCCGAGAAGTATAATTTCAGACAGGGACATGAAATTCATTGGACATTTCTGGAGGACACTCTGGAAGAAGATGGGGACTAACTTGATGTTTAGTTCTACCTATCATCCACAGACGGATGGAAAAACAGAGGTGGTAAATAGAAGTCTGGGAGACTTGCTGAGAAGCCTGGTGGCGGAGCACCACAACAGTTGGGATAAAATACTACCCCAGGAAGAGTTTGCTTATAATGACTCAGTGAACAGGAGCACAGACAAAAGTCCATTTCAGATTATATATGGCACACAACCGAGAGGAGTTTCTAAATTGAGGGATTCAGAGCCGACTTCTACTAGCAGTGCTAGTGCAGAAGAATTTGCTGAGACAATGAAAGAACTTCACGGCCAGGTGAAGGAGTGACTACTGAAATAAAATCAAGAATATAAGCGTAGAGCCGATCAGCAGAAGAGACAGCTTCAGTTCGAAGTTTGCGAGTTAGTTCTAGCACACTTGAGGAAGGAAAGGTTCCCAAGGGGAACATACAATAAGCTAAAAATGAAGAAAATTGGGCCATGTAAAGTCCTGAGGAAATTAGGAGAAAATGCTTATGAAATTGAGTTTCCGGATGGGATCAGAATATCTCCGACATTCAATGTCTCAGAATTAGATCCATATAAGGCTGAGGAAGCAGGAGCTAGAAGTGATGAACAGCCAGAGGTCCAGTGGCAGAAGCAGATGCCGATTGCAAATAAGCCACAGATAGAGCGTATACTCGACAAGAAGGTAAGCAAAAAGACCAGACGAAAGAAGTATTTTGAGTATTTGGTCAAGTGGAAGAACCATCTAGTGGAAGATGCCAGCTGGGAGATGAAAGCGGAGATTCAGAAGCATGGACAGACTATGCAGGAGCTCATGGACAGGAGCCCATGAAATCTTTCAAGCAAGGGAGTATGATGCAGGAGCATCGCAAGTACCAAAGCGAGCGTGGAGCAAGCGCATGTGTTTTTTTAACACATGACATATTGCTTTGAAAACTTTTTGGAAATGAAGCACCAAACCTTCAATGAACCATTTATGAAGGAGCGCCTTTTGTATATTGTATCAGACCTCGAGCCATATGCTCTTGTCTGAAGTAGATAGGAGGAATTTAATCCAGTTAATGCAGGTAGGTAGGATTTATTTCTAGATTAGACAGCTTTAGATGGAAAGAGGGAAAAATGGATATAGACACCCTCATTGGGATTGTAACATTAGCCAACATTCATTCAGAGAGAGAGAGAGAGCTAGAGAATTCAGAAGAGAAGAGCATGCAGAGAATTGTAAGAAGAACACCCATGTACAGGCATTTGAATTAATAGAAGGAAGATTTGATTCAAACTCATGATTCGTTTTGTTTTCTCTATGTATTGATGTTATTCTCATGAATGTTTTCTTTCCTGTTATGTATTTGTTTTGATATGTTGTGCATATGAGTTCATGATTGAATGTGAAGTCTGAGAGGATGAGGGTATGAGTTTCAATCGTTTTTCTGTCCAAGTGGGAGATTTCTTGCAAGGAGTGCAGTCGAAGTTGTCTGCAGAGAGTGCATTGATAGAAGACTCAGATAGTCTAACTGTTGTTCTCATTTTCTCAACGAATGCATTTGGGCATAGGAGTTGCTGCAGGAGTGCGTAGGGTTGAAAAGGATTCAACACCTAGAAGTTGTTGAATGTTTTCCAAAAGGAGTGCGTGCAAGAGATCTCTTTTTCCTAAGAGATTGTGGAAGCTGGAGAAAGCTCAGGAGGAGAAAGGCCTTCGAAACTATCAAAAGGGCTACACAGAAGATTTTCGTGCTAAGAAGCCTTCAAGAGGGGAGAAAGGGAATCGATGGTCAGGATTCGTAGAGGAAATTCGCGAAAGACCGACAGCCGTCAGATCTAGCGGAAGTTGCACCAGGTTTAAATTTGAGTGCGTAGGGGTTGAAGTCCCACGAGGTCATCAGGATATTGAAGGCATAGAGGATTTAAAAGTGGAAAGTTTCGAGACCTATCGAGTCTCGAAACACCGACGGAACCACAGCTGTTGATCTCGGCAGGACACGCGTCAGGAATCCGAGAGGAGTCGGGGTTCGACAATTCGGGGTTCTTGAGAGCATAAGAACCATTGCATCAAAAGTCGCGATATCATGATCCGCGATATCCCGACGAGCCCTGAACCGTCCATTGGTAGGGGACGCGTGTCAGAAGATCTAAACCAGTCGGAGTATCGGGGTTTTTGAAGACAGAGAACTCGTGCACGTTGGAATCGCTATCCGTGAAATCCCGACAGAGAATTGTGTGTGGGCCACGATAGGAGTTAGTGGAGAACAGGTGTCATCAGTATCGGGTTTCAGGACTTGGAGGGTCCTGTGAATTTGTGAAATAGAAATCGCGATCTAGCGATACACGATTTCCCGATCGTGACGGAAGTGTGGTTTATAGGTGATCACATAAAGGACAGGTGGCGTTGTGGATTTGTGAGAAAGTGGATGAATCCTGTGAAGGAGTGTTTCATCCCTTCGTGGATTGCACAAGGGATAAACAGATGGTCGGAATTCTCCGAGGAGAATTCGTGAAGTTCCGTGGGTTGTTGGATCTCATGGAGGTGCAGGGAAATTACCATATAAGCGGGAAGGAGGTTCAAAGCTCAGGACATATAGAGCCATAGATCCAAGCCAATCAGGGTCGTTGGATCCATCATGAGGTCACCTATCGGGATCTCGTGAGATAAGTGTCCAAGATTTGGCCACGGAAATCGCGAAGTCGCGATAGCATGGAAGTTCCAACAGAGGAAGGAGAAAAGTTAGAGATTGATTGACCATCGGGTCTCGGAGATTCAAGAACCCAGTGATCGACAGTGGACTCATGAATCCGCGAGTTCCGATCCGCCGATAAGCCAAGGAAGGGGATTGTACGAAGAGAACTATGGGTGCATACTTCCCGATAGGGAATTAGAAGAGCCTTGGAGCTTTTTGGGTTCTTCGGGCTGTGGGAGAGGAAAGGTCCTGTGTGAGCAGCGTATCTGAGGGTGTGCCTGCGTCACATCAAAAAAAAATCCTTGCTTTCTGCCTTAGGGGAAGTCGACCAAGTTGACACACAGTTGATCACATTTGATTCCGATAGCAGAGAACCATGTCTTCCCATGCAAGTAGCCTTCCAGATACCAGTAAGATCTGGAACATGACAGTTTATCAGTGTATCATCGATGAAGGTGCATCCACATGCATCATGTCTAAACATGTATAGCATAAAATTGGCTCCCCCGAGCTAGTACCCTCTTACATCACCATTCGATCTTACGATGGTTGACCAACATCTTCCGCAGGGCTTTGTCAAAATGTCCCCATAGAACTTGGGGGAAAACCATCCTCATTGAAATTGAAGTTATCGATTCCCAGCTTGATTACAATATTTTGTTCGAATGCAAGTACATGTATGCTATGAAGGCAGTCGCCTCTTCTATGTTTTGTATGATGATGTTCCCCCATAATGGGAAGATCTTCACCATCGACCAACTTACACATTACGAGCCTAACCCTTCTGTCAACATCAATAAAATCCTCCCCCTTATCCATGTTAGCTTGAATGATTTTCTAGTTGTCAACATTGGCTCTGGATTATTCCAAAACCCATCCATGTTGGGAACTTATCAAGGAGTGCCACCGTTCCATAACCCATCTTTTTCAGCACAAGTGTCTGTAATTTCCTCTAAAGGAACAAACATCGGAGACAAGACTCCTATCACTGAGTCACCTCCCCATATCAAATTTCTACCAGTTGAAGAAATACTACCTCAGGAGTTCCCCGAGAGCACCACCACACCACTTATCATGAATCTCCCCCGCCCCTCTAGGGGAACATCCCGGTTTGGGAGACAGTCCCCTAGGCCATTACCCGAACTTCCTTTTTTTACCCCCCACCTTGAGTCGAAGAATTCCAGGTAGCAACAACGCTTACCCTTCCGAACATGGTACTCTTCATCCCTATATGGTATCTACATCCATCCGACGTGGTTCCTCAACCATCCCTCCCTCCTTAGGCAGAGGGAATCATGATGCAGATCCCAGTACTTACTCCGACCATGCCACACTCACCCCCAATCGCCAACACCACTTCTATGACTGGGGGCAGATGGAATATGAAAGAACCCATCTCTCCACTACCTCCTCGAGTTCAACTCCCTTGTGCCTTATGTGAAATAAAAGGACACCCCACTCACAAATTCCCTTTTCTTCCTGATCTACGCAGTTTTATCTAGATTCCTCAAGCACCCCTTTTGCTTGCCACTCCACCAAGTACATCCCATGCTACTACAAAGTCATCAACCACACACAAAAAAAATATACGAACCAATTTCTCCTGTGCCATATGCACTAAATATGGGCATTACACTCATCATTTCCCATCTATCCCATACATCCGCCACACATTAGTCACGGAACACCACACATATCTGCCTAAGCTCCCTCCAACTCTCCATACCAATGCTCCCATGAATGTAATTCATTATATTTATTCATCAGTCCTCAAGCAAAGGGGAGGTTTATGTCCTCCCACCAAACTACCGCCCGATCGCCCATAATGTCGGTGAAACTGGGATGGAATTATGGACCCACCGTACATATCTAATCCCTTTTCCCCACTTTCATTTTTTGGTACAGGATCCCATAAGGTCTATTTTCCGAACCATTTTTGGCCACTTACAAAGTCATTTTTGTTGGGTGATCATTTTCACTTTTCCCTGGTGGAGCATCTTTCCATGACACACTAAGGTACGCATGATGAAATTCACAATTATTGCATAATTGTTATATGTTCTTTATCTTTAGATATTGCTCATGTCGGGTATTCGGTTTTTAATGTGTGTAGGTACTTCGTCATCACAATTCAACACAAGCCCCTTCAGGTATATGATCGACACTGACATGTAGTAATTCCCTTTAAATACCAATTGCATCTCCCAATCACACCCTCTAACATTCAACTATAGGATCCTCATATATGGCTCTGTAGTACTAACACCTTCATCGTAATTTGGTACTGTCACCCGGTAGCACTCTTCCCCACATGAGTTACCCCATTCACAGTTCACCTTGGCACTTTGACACTCATGTTGTTTTCACCCTTTAGGAATGGGAGTCCTAATAGTCTTACACATTTTCAAGAATCATCCACATACTCCTTCTCCTCATTTTGCTAGCTTTCCCAATGGACTCCCAGGTTATCTCATCATTGTTTTATTTTGACTACACCTCCTCAGTATCATTAACTGTCCATTTCATCCACAATCAGTTTTCTCATATGCAGATTCCCCTCCATTCATTTCCCTCATATAGAAACCCACCTATGGGGCCCCCACTCTCAACCCGTTCTCCACACAACATGTTCCCTCACATGCCAAGCTGTATTTCACTAGGGCACCTATTTCTATATATGTACAATCATCCCAAATTATTCTTTATTCATTTGGTACTTGTAAAAAGCCTTTGTTTTCATCATTTACATAGCGTTTTCTCATCCCCCTTGGCGACCTTATTTTCTTGGCAAAGAAACCCATGTCACCCTTGGTTGGGGCATTCATTATATTCTACACCTATTGACATTGTCCATAAACTCTGAGTATGCCACCATCCATGTACCTCTGATCTCTAATTTTGTCCACTTTATCACGCCTATGGCATAATTTAACCCACGTCTAGTTGTACCCCTGACACTAGATCCAGTTTCATGGTTGTTATCGCTCATAATTCACATATATCCCCAACCAAGGGAAGTCTTGAGTCTCTCCATATCTTGACTTTGTCCATGTACCTCATCCGTTCCTGATTTTATCTCGTAGATTTCATGGAGCCCTTTTCTTCTTGGAGTCGTGTCTCCCTTTCTGTCGACATCAACACAGTTTCCAAAAGGGCAATAGTAGATTTGCTCTCATTACCTTTATAATGAGGAATCTCAGACAACACATAGAGAACCATCATTTCTCTCAGTTGTCGTTGGCCCCCCACGACATTCGACTTCAACACTTTACCATGTGCAGGTGGGTCTTACTTTGCGACTATTGCAGTTTTTTTTTTATATTTTCCGAAGACCTCTAAAATTTGATAGGCTATTAATGCCTGTGTATCATAGACACTTCTTACAGGTGTCATTGCCTATTTTTAGAGTTTTTTCACCATCAGAATTGTCCTCTGCTATTATTAACACACCTCCGAGGGCATTGCAGTCGTCTACACCAACACACAACCTCAGTTACTGTATTACACTTTTTTGAGTTACATGACACGTGCATGGGGCATGCCCGCCTCGTTTGTACATAGTTTTACTTTTTTCACACCTTGTGAAAGTTTTGGGTCCTACTGGTTGCCCTCTCCCTCCAATGGGTCGCTCTTGAAATTCTCCTCAACACTCCTTCTTACAAAGGTACTCTCAGTAGAAGAAACATTGGTGTATTTTGGCTATACGTGTGCTCCTAACCTCACACATCAGGGGGCATCTATTATCACTGGAATTTCATCCTCAAATGGTTACAGGAATCCAACATCTTCAAACATCCATTAGTTCATCCATAGCCCAGAAAATGCATTTCCAAAGGGCACAAAACTATACAACTGGTTAAAAAATCAGCATGCGCTAAGGATACAAAGGTAGCATGCACACATGTGACAGTAGAATAACATCAGAAAAGCACATATGTGCCCGATGCACGAATGTGGATGCAAAAATCTGCACACACCTCCAAACGATGCATTTATGATTTTGGTCGGCTTTCCACCCACTTCTGGTTCATCTCCCAAGTCAATTTGACACCCAAATCTAAGTTGAATCTGAGTGGGGGGCTGGTCAAAGATCTAAGGGTGCCCTAAAGATCCCCTTATTCACACTAAAGACTGGTTGAATAATGCCTCAAATATTTTCTATAAAAATATGCCATGGGTGCACTATATTTTCAAGGAATTCATTTGTATTGTTATGTTGCCTATATTCTCTTGGAGAATCCTCTTTTCTCATCAAGAGCATAAAAACACCATCTCACTTAGCCATTCATATCACCTCTTGAGTGAATGAGATTTTAATTTCTTCACCATTTCCTTCAAGTTTTCTATTTGTAAGAGGAGCTCAATCATTGGGGGTTCAAGATCCCTCCCTCGAAGGAAGAGGAGACCCACAAGTCTCCCTTTCTCTTTGGTGTTTTCCTACTAATAAAAATTATCCATTGGTGGCATGCATGCTATTTATTTTTCTTTGTTCTATTTCTCTTATGCATTCTAGTTTAATTTCTTTTATTGTTATTAGTTTAGTTCTTTGTTTATTTATTATGCTTGATGTTTCTAACTCTTCCATTCACTATTGTCCTGTCCATCTAACCCAACTGGACTTGTAAGCATCCTTATTTTGCTCATTTAGGTGACCAAAGTGACTCAACACTAATAACTAAGTAGATGTTCTTCTTTTCACACATGACCCTTTAGGAAAAAGCAGTCCTTTCACCAATTTATTAGTATCTTAATAAACAATATTTTTCATTTTTTTTAATGTTTTGATAAAGAATACTTTTCAATTTTTTTTTTAATAAATAACACTATTTCAATTTGTTAGTATTTTAATAAAAAAAAATACTTTATATTGAAAATAAGATAAAAGTAACCTTAAAATAATTTCAAAACTTGGAAAATTGTATTCCAAAACTACTAAGATTCTTTTTCATAAAAAAAACATGTAAAATATGTCACAATTAGATTGTTCTAGTCACTTTACAAAGTCGATGAGGCACACTTAACAAAAATAGTCCAATTTTGCACCTACTCTACACATATTCAAGGTGATGCAGACACTTCCACTCACTAGTGAACACAATCTTCTCTTTGATATGATTTAATAACTTTATTTAGTCTGTGTGTAAAAAATAAATGAGAATTTCCATAATTGTTTTTATGCATGATAACTCAATAAACTCACATTGCACAATATAGTTTATTGAAAAATATATTGTCATATTTATTGGTTTGTTGTTGTTATTTTTAGGTTTAATGATCTAATTTTTTAGTCACTTTAATTGGTTTGAAATTTTTGAGTTTTATTTTTATTATGGTAAAACCATCGATATATGTTGTATAAAAATAAAGAACTAAGATTATAATTTTTTATTTTTATGTCAAAATTTACATATATATTATTCTAAAAAAAATATTGATAAATATGATTGAGATTAACATTTTTTTAAATCCCTTATATAAATACTCAATAATAATAATAATAGTAAGTTTCTAAAACATAAAACATCCATACATGAGACCATAAAACATAAAAGATACATGCATGGAACCATGGATAATAATAATAAGTTTCTAAAACATAAAACATGCATACATGAGACCATAAAACATAAAAGATACATGCATGGAACCATGGATTAAATTAGAACAAAGGTAAAAAGTTAAACTTTATTATGCACAAAAGTTTGAAGATCTCTAAAAAAA